>JAUZSU010164309.1:0-13609 GCA_034780255.1 Parotocinclus maculicauda | reverse complement strand
ATATAACCTTGTGTGTGTCGCTTACATGGCCACTGATGCCGATAGCGACGTTAAAGAAGCCAAATAAATAAATAAAAAACATCTATGACCTGTATGGCACATGAGAACCTTATTTCATATTGTGAAGTGAAAATAAATGATGAACTAAAATTACTTTAGATTACGATCAGTGAATGTAGAGTAATACCAGCTGAGTATCACTTGGATGCCACAGGATTACAGCTGACCATGTGCACCTCTTTGTGGCCACACTTTGTGAACATCTGTACATCATAACATTTTCTTTTTTTTTTAATTAGAAAAAATAATTAGAGTGAACAGTGTAACAGTTAATGTCACATACCACATGGAGAACCACAGACTAATCATAACATTTTCTGTCACAGAGCAGAAGGTCATCTCAAACTGGTAACATTTACATGATAATGATAATGTTCCATTACAAGATCTGGATCCAGAGGAGCATCTACGGGATCTGGTAGACTGCTTGAATATGTAGCTGCCAAATTAATCTGTTCTTTGCTTGTAATATTTCCATGCAGTTTAAATTGATTATGACTAGTGATTATTAAGTACAAGAGTTCATGCACACTTTTTAGCCTAAGTTGGAGAGTAATTAATTACTATGTTCTGCAAAGACATGCAAAGTACAATTGTTTGTAGGTGATCTATGTAAGAGGAAGTGTGCTCTTTATTATAAGAGAGTTCTTTTTTCGGAGTAAAATATGGAGTATTGTTTTTGGTAATCACTCATAAGTGACAGATGCAACACAGAAATTAGACTGAAACATTTTGGAGTTTTACTTCAAGTCCTCTATAGATTACTTCAATGATTTTGTGATGACGGTACACCCGTTTGCCTCAAATGATCTGAACGAACACGCCATTGAAATACCCGTAAGGAATGCAGATGTTTGGCAACATGAATAAAATATCTGTGTGTTTTGTAAGCCAGACTGATTTCAGGGAATAACTGATTGCAAGTTCTAATTCATTTGCATGTTGTCCGCAGTCCTTTTCTCCCGGGAGGGATTAGCTGTCTTTGTTGAGTTTATAAGCTCAGTGCTTTTACTTCTAAATATTCAAAACATTTTCTGGTAGCCTAGTTTCTCCTGAATTATTTCATCCACCATTCATACATTTATTTTTATACCTGCTTAATCAGGGTCGCAGGGGAGACGGGGACTGCTTTATTTGTTTAATTTATACGTACTTTTTATGGATCACTTGCATTTTTAATGTGGTTTACTGATGATAATTTTGTACGTTTTCTTGAATTGTGTATGTATACAAATATTTATTAAAGGTTTGCCCTAATTTTTATACCACAGATGTGAAAAGTCACACCACCTTCTCATCATGGGGAAGAGTAGCAGACAGGTGGGTATACATGCGTAACCACAGCGATACTGTATCAAATGCAGTTTATTAAATGTTGAAGATTCCAAACAGGCTTACATTCAGTTTGCACCACTTCCTCCTCTCACTCACTAGTCTCCTAATCTGGATTGGTCAAGGGATGCTGACTTTCTGGCGTGTCTCTCCAAGCCACACACATTTATACTGGGCCACATTTTAGGGTGGCCAATCAACCCAATGCACATCTTTGAAATGTGGGAGGAAATCAGAGAAGAGTTAAACCAACATAGACACAAGAAGGACATGCAAACTCCAGACAAGTCCCAGTCCAATGTCAAGATTGAACTGAGGATCTCTGGAGCTGGTAGGTGACCACCACTGTGACTCATCACTTACGTAGACCAATTTCAGTCTATGTGTCAGAATGCTGATCACGGTGAGTCACATGATGGCATGTCAGCTTAAAGTATAAAAATGTACCTATGAATTCATATGGCAAACCCCAAACTCCTATTTTTGTTACAGAGAAATTGGATTCCCATATTCATAACCCAGATTGTTACTCTTTCCCACTAATAGTCCAACATTAAACCATGTTTACCTCTCAGTATGTGATACAAGGTGTATGTGTGGGTTTGGGTAGGTGAAGTCTATAGTGGAACAGCTAAACAGACCAGGGCTTATGGTGTCAGATAGATCACTACAACCTACAGTCTAATGCAAAAGTAATGCACAAATTTCAGTGGGTGTTTTGTTGATTTAAACTTCAGTATGAGTGACACAGTGGTTAGCTCTGTCACCTCACAGCTCCAGAAACCCAGGTTCCAGTTCTGACACGGTCTCTCACTATGAGGCGTATTCATGTTTCCCCTGTGTCTACATGCGTTGCCTCTGGATAATCTGGTTTCCTCCCACAAGACATGCAATAATTTAGTTGGCATCTCTAAAGTGTCTGTGTGAGTGAGTGAGAGTGTGCTCAGTTGGTGTGTGGAAAAACTGATATTGTGAGAATTATACATGTCTATAAACATTTAATTTAAATCGTAAAACACATGGCTCTGCCTCTGTGGAGTTTGCCTGTTCTCATCACATTTGTGAGATTGTTTTAGACACTCTGGATTCATCAAACACGTGTCAGTTGGCATCTCTAAATTTTCATAGTGTGACTGAGTGTGTGTGTGTGTCTTGTGCCCTGTGATATCGACTGAGTCCCAGCTCCATGTGACCATGAACTGGATAAAATTGCTATGAAAATTAATGAATGATGCCGAGTCCTGGTGACATCATCTGATTTGTAAGTTTGGGGATTTGTTTCTTCTTAGACAAGGCTTTGACCCTGTTTGTCTATGTAGACCTTGACTATGGATTTACCTGTTATAAAAGCACTGCCACTTCTTCTCAAACTCTATTAGATCAATAAAAACACTTCACATTTGCATCCTGTCCTCACGTTCTCCCTTGAGTATGAGTAGGTTTTCAATGAACACCTGGTGTGATGTATTATCGTCATGGCTGATAAACTGATTATATTCTGATCACACAGGTTTCTATCAAAACAGCCACATGAACAGTTATACACGTAGACGAAGCTAGAGGCAATTACAGAGAAAAATCAATATTCTCAATAGAATTGGCTGCAGCTAACTGTAGCCCTGCAGCATCCATTGATGGGTTTTTCCACACCTTCTCTTTGCTCTGTTGGTTCAACAGATTAAGTTTTTTTTCATGCCATGAGATGCTCTTCTAGTTATGAACAGATAAGAGTCTATACGTTTATTATACGATCTAAAACTGCAACACCTTCTGCTATAATAACAAGCAGGAAAAGTGAGCGCTTCAGTGCTCTCTTGCAAAGGAAAATGTCAAAAGTGGTAGAAACTCCTTTCAGAGAAGCAAACCAGGTGTGACCTCCAAATGTTGCTTAGTGTAATAAAAAGAAAAAACACGCTTCAGAACAGTTCCTTAGGGCCAAACACTCATTCACTTACTTACCTGCTTAGTCCAATTCAGGGTCGGAAAAATGGAGGCCCAATAGGCAGCACAGTGCGTAAGGCAGGAACCTAGAGCCAAGAGAGGATAATCAGTTAGTCAAAATTGATTTCTATAGTGCTTTTCGAAATGGCTGTTGCCACAAAGCAGCTTTACAGAAGTCTTTTTTGAGCAAGTGAAAGGCGGCAGTGGCAAGCAAAATTTGCTCAGGTAAGAGGAAGAAATCTTCAGGGACCAAACTCAAAAGGGGTCATAGTTCCCATATTTAAATCCCATATTTCTGCCATGTTTTATCTCTGCTCTGTTTTACAGTACTTAATACCTTTTATTTCATTATTTCGACAGAAAATGCTACTATTTACCTTTTTTGAAATTTATTGGATTTTGCTAGATGGACAATGAATGCATTATTTTTTAGTAAAAGTATGCAACCGGGATTAATATCATTATACTAGCAGCAAGTACATTACATGATTTCAGGTAAAATGCTTACATGGGCTTCAGGTCACCTTCCTGGTCTGGAAAAGAACCTGGATTGAGCTTTAGCTGTCCTTAAATAATGCCCAGGCGAATTCCGACATGCTGCTAGGTAAGAACAAAAGGCCAATCAATATCACCAACAATACCAATCTATTGCAGGGCACATGCACACACTTTCTTACTCACACAATGAGAAATTTGACATATTTGAAATGTGGGGCTGTCACATCTTGCTTGTAGGTGAAGGCAGATATACTCCAGCATTATAATAAAATATATATATTAAACTAAGCCAGAAACTATGGCCCAACCAGCAACCAACTATACCACTCCTCTAAGAGAAATAAAAATGAGACATTTAATAGGCTCCAGTGGTCCACTCAACCTCCCAATCCCAATTCTGCAGGGGGAGACAATCAGAACCAGAAACAATACTTAACAGAAAAAAAAGATAACTTGAAATGACCTCAAAATTGGTACTACCATACTATTGGTACTACTGTAGCTAAAACACCCACAACGAACAAGATCAACTTAAATAAAATTATATCTTACATTATCTGAATCCCCTTTTTACATGGACCACTCCAGGATGGTCTACTGAGCAGGCATTATTATGAGACAGCTAAATCTCAATTCAGGTTCTTTCCCTGAGCTCATGTAAGCATTTTACCTGAGGTTTGAGAGTAATGTAATGTACATGTTGCTAGTATAATGATATTAAACCCAGTAGCATACTTTTACAAAAGAAATAAGGCATTCATTACCAGTTTTGCAAAATGCAAGAAATTCCAGTAGGTGGTAGGATGAAGGTAGAATTATTTGTCGAAATAATGAAATAAACAGTATGAAGTAGTGTAAAACAGAGCAGGGAAAAACATGGCAAAAATAATGGGTTGTAAAAAGAAATGAGCTTTAAATATGGAAACTAGTTTTTGTTCTGTCGCAGGGAAAAGACCAGTGCACATGGAAAAAAACACAAAAGGAACCCAAGCAAACACCAAACAGGTGGAATCCGAGTTGTAAACCAAACCAGACAGAGCACTAAATTCAGCTCCACCATACTACAACTAAGATAAGTATTACATGAACAAAATGTCTAGATGGTTGCTTCTTAAACTTAGCACTGTAGCCATTGGCTTAATGTACATAACAACTAACGGAAGGTCATATTAACCAAAATATATAGACATGTACAGGTAAGCACCCTTAAATGACCACATTAGGTTTCCTAAAACTGGTCGATGGATCATATTTCCGTGTCATTGTGCTTCTGAAGAAATCTTTGCCGAGTATAACAGTGCTTCAGGCATGTTTATTTCGGCTGAAGCGGCACTCACCAGACAGGTACTTGTGACACGGCAGAGAGTGGAGGGTCTCAGAGAGAGATCATCAGGGAGAGTAGCTGTCAAACAGTCTAGCACTCTAAGCTGCAAAGCATTGCAGGAAGTTGAGCAAACTCGGGTGTGATGAAAGGACCACAGTGCACCAGCAGGACAGCACTGACTTTAGCAGCAGTTTTGTCGAAGACCTTGTGGAATAAGAAAACAAATAAATATGATCTGTTGTCTCTTACACACATGAATTATTCAGATCTGGGGAAATATTTGGGTTCATTTTAATATAGTATGATGGGCTTACATGGTGCAGTCTAATACCCACCCACCCCCTGAGGACCAGGGTTTAAACCTCAGCATTGACTGGATTGAGCTTTACATGCAGGCATAGTCTAAGAGGGTCCCTGAACCAGCTAGCCATATCCAAACCTGCGATGTACTCACATCTCCTCTGTGGTGTGCTCATGCGTATGTTTATAGTACTCTAGTCCTGTCTCGAAACTGGTCTTAACACCATAAACCTCACCTTACTTACTATTCGGTGGCTTGGCTACTCTTAATTGCCCTTCTGTGTGTGACTGATGCCCTGAGATGAATTGTCAGCTTGTTCAGAGTGTTTTGTGTTGTGTGCCCAGTGTTTATGAGATTGATTCCAGGCCCAAAGTGACCCCCACAGAGGAATTTATTATTCAGTTCATTGTGGTACCAAGGCAGATTCTTTCACTGAAAGGCAACATTTGCATTATTCTGAAAGCTTTCCATTAGAGCATGTAGAAAGTATACAGAGGGGGAAAAGGCTTGGATTCTATAATTAAAGTTGTTGGATCATTTCAAATTGTTAATCACTTTTAACTTTTCTTATTTTGTATAAACTCTGATTTTCATGGCCTTTTAATGTTAACTGATACCAGACAAATGCAGTTTATTTAATATACTGCTCAAAAAAAAATGGAATTGGAAATGGAGTTACAATGTTCTGTTTAAGTGTTCCATTTATGTTTTTAGCAGTAGGCCTATATTTATTTAATAGTTAATAATAAATGTATTAAAAAGTAATGCTATAGTTATTTAAAATAAATTGTAATAACACAAGTTTTGTTTTGTGTGGGGTCTGGAAACCCCAGACCTTTCTAAAAAGCAAAAAAAACACCATGTGCGTTTTTTAATGATTTTTTTCACACTGATCAGACAATATGGTGCAGACACTCATGTGGATGTTACCTTGACACAACCGACCAAACCATTGGCCCAGACCAAATATCCCTTTTATGGCCAACAGTATTGCCTAATGGCAGTGTCCACTTTAATAATGCAACCTGCCACATTGCAGAAAATGTTCTGGAAAGGTCTGAGCAGCACGACATTGTTCATGGTGTTCACTACATTCCAATGACATGTCTTGGGTCAACTGGCGTCTCTAAAGTGTACCAGTGTGAGTAACTGGTGGTTCCTGCCTTGTTCCCTGTGCTCTGGACTCCCGCGGCCATTAACTGGATTAAACTCTTATGAAAAAGGAGTCAAAGAAATGTTCATAAGCCACATAAGCACGTGTATTTTGTTTGTCTGATCATGTTTCCTTGTCATTTAAGATGTAAGATGTGTTCAGATCAAATTCAGTCACTCACTTTGCAGACGGCAGTACTTTGAGATTCGCAGATAAGTGTTTTTTAAGGGGACATGAGTGCTCTTTTTGTAGAAAAGCTGTGCGCATGCAGCATGTTCACACTGGCACGTGTAATCTGGCGCAGTATGATTCACAGTGTCTGCATCCTGCCTTTTAAGTGCGCGTGGAAGCGCGCGCGTCACGGACAGAGACCAATGTGCATTTGGAGCTGATGTTGCGCTGATAATAAGCCTGGTGTTCAGGTTATACACGGCATGCAAGGAGGAGCGAGTCCTCTCCAGGATCGCTCCGGACGTGATGGTCAGGTAGGAGAAAATAGCACCGGCTTTGCAGAGGAATGATCGGACCGTCCGCGCCCTTGTAGTGGATCAGTGTCACCTTTGCAGTGCTTCCATGTTTTTTCCTATTCATTAGCACTCCGTAATATCTTATCTGAAAAAAAAGTTGTTCAGAGATGCTCGTGTGGAAGGATTACAGCCACTCTACAGTAACAAGTCGTCGTTTGACTACCTGTAGGATTGCACCGACCCAGAAGAAGAACTGTGTTTATTATTAATACGACGGCACTTTTTTTCCACTTTGCTTTTTTTCTCCACCTATTCCACGGTCTGATCTGATCGGGATTTCAGATCGTGTTCAATGAAACTGCAGCTTACCGACGTTCAATCAGCAAGCACGTTGAGATCTTGATCTCCTTGCGCACCCCCAGCCTTCGCCATCATCCCAGTCCCTAGAAATCGATGGAGTAAGAGACCTGCACTGCTTCCACAGCTCATCTAACCCGGTCCGTAGATGATCCTTTATTGAGATTGAAAGTGATCGTCATGTAGTGAGTCTGCAGTGGCCAGAGCACGGCGCGCTGGGTGTAAAGTCCGAGCTTTTGTCCTCGCAGCGATGCCAGTGCGCGCCGTGCCCTCCAGGTTCATGTACAGAGGACTGTGCTCGGTGCCAGACATCCTCTCTTATCGGACTCCTGTCAGCCTTCCTGAGGATGAAGTAGAGGGTGAGGGTGCTCTTTTACCTTTTTCCTAGGCTGTTTAAAAAGTCCTGTTAACACTTTGCATGGGATCGCAGACTTTTTAAAATCCTGGTAGAGAAAAACGTGCACATAAAATAAAATCACATTCGCTGAGAAATGTCTAGTTATTAACATTTATCCTAATCTGACCCTTTATTAAATATATCTATTATTTCTACCTGAACTTTCAACATGCAATGGATGTTTAAAAAGTGATGTTTGGATGTTCTAAGTATTTAGCCTGCCCAAACACTTTTCACGTTTTAAAACTACTTTTTCCTAGGGCACTTTCCTGGACAATAAATCCACTGTCCACTGTAGAGCTGGTTAGGGGTCATTGCAGTACCAGTGGCTGATTCTCCAACCAGCCTTTCCTCCCTCTGACACAATCAATCCTGTTTCAAGCCCAGCATCAAGAGGTCGTTAAGTGGAGCAATGCACCACTAACCCTCAGACTCCATTAAAGGCGTCTGATGTAGCCTAATCAATGTATATTTTTTGTGTTTTGAATACAACCAATTTTAAATTGATATTTGAATAGCCAAGTAATAGCCAAAATATACAGCAAATGTAAGACATGAAGACTTTACAGTTGTCTGCACTGGACCCGACTTGGGACTCGACAGTGGGAATGACTGAACAATGAGATTCAGAGATAAGTGGACATTATTGAGGTGAATTAAGCAGCGAATTGAGCAAATGCACACGACTAGCAACAGGAGGTCATACACCGCTCACAAAAATGAGGGGATATTTCATTTTGGGATATTTCAAAATGAAATATCCTCTACTTTTTTGGAGCAGTATATTATGGTTATCTATCCGTTCTAACCAGGGGTTGTTGAATCTAACCTGAGCTCTGGCATCTGTGTGCTGAGCTCCTAAACTGGCGCATAACCTAAAGTATAATATTGCTGAATCTAAAATTGACCCTTACTTGTAATTCTTGTTTGTAATTCTAATTTGCCGAAAAGCCCAACAAAATAAAAACAACTGGTTAGCTTGCACTGGCTCCCTTTTGGCAATTTACACAACAGCGAAGCCATGGGCAGGACAGGGAACAGGTTGTGGCTGCAATATTTTAGCCCTTCTTTATGAAGTCAAGTAGTTTAAAATCCATCTAGTAAATCTCCAAATCTTTGTACAGTTTGGTATTGCAAGCAAATAAAATTCAGTTTCCGTCCACTTTTCCTGGCGAGGAAGGTGGTCCAAAGAAATGAATGACGGCCGGTATAGACACTAATATGACTTCCATTCAGGCACCTCCAATTAATAACAAGTCACTTTTGTACAATCTCAGGCACGTCATCATTTATAAAGTAAGCACAGGTTCGAACCATAAGATGGTGCTTTTTAAACCAGCCTCACCACCAAATTACTATGCTGAACCCCTCAGGTTCAGCACTTAATGCCTGACCCCAGTCAGAAGGCAACACTGGGACTCACCTGGATTCCTGCAGTTGTGGGCTGGCATGAGGTAGTCTGCTGAAGAGGTGTAACGGTTACCCTGGTGTATTAAGGACCAGACTGTCCAGGCTCTAGAACCTTCATCTGCAAAGCTGCCACTGTTGGGTCCTTTAGCAAGACCTTTAACAAACAATTGCTTGGACTGTAGGACTGTATCCACTGGAAGTCATTTCGGGGGCATCTGCTAAATGGATAAATGTAAAAAGCATTTACTTAAATGATTCTCTGACATGTTTAAGGACCTTTAATTGTCCACAGTACTTTTCATTGGTACTGCTGCTGGGTTTTGATCAGAAACGTTTATGATTGTTATAAATTACATGCAGAGATCAGTGTTTATTAATAGTTAATTTGTTTAATCATCTAGAATGTTAAGTGTTAAAAGACATTTGAAACCCTGTTTCTTTGGATTATTTGAAATCCTGTTTGGATTATTTCATGTTTTAGGGTTAACTCTTGTTCATCGTATATTTAATACACTGCTCACAAAAATGAGGGGGTATTTCATTAGGGGATATTTCCCTTTGAAACTTTTCATTACTTAAGAAACTTCCTATAATAATAATCATCATATATGCAGTGTTAGTCCCTTGATGTTCCAAGGGCACCACAAAGTGACCTTTTAAGGAGATCTTGTCTAGATAATATTTTCTTGTAGGATTTCACGAGGGACACTGTGCATACAATGCAGGAGTGTACAGTGCACAGTCTTAAAAACGGCACTTACAGAACGTGTTTCTTTGGATGATGATGATATTAAGTACGTGGGTTTGAGGAACACACAGAAAGATATAATTGTTTTTCAAGATCTCCTAAACTCATATTGCCATGCATGTCTCAATCCTGTGAATTACACACAAGTGAATAATAATGTTATTTTGGAATCTGAGATAAGAAAAGCCACACAGCTTCACAGAGACATGTAATGAGCTAAAATACATTTTAGTTGCTGGGAACTATTCTCTATTTGCTATATGTTCAGTATATACTCTACTGATACAGTTTTATTTCTGGGAGCCACTAAATGCAGATCATTAAGGAATACGCTTATATTGCTGAATAACGATTCCTTCCACGGTGCTGCAATCTGTCTGTTCATTTATACAAATATATTTTATCCATCTAAATCTAATATTTGGAAAGCCATTCTCTAACAGCCCGAAACAACCATGATGGACGAGGAAATAATATTAGAATAGAATAATCATGTTACATAAAATTTTTCTTCATTACTGTCTGGTGGGTTTCCATTTTACTGGAAGAGTGTCTCGCTACAATGGTTCCAGAAGCCTGGAGATTTGAAATGGAGGAGATTTCAGTGACTAGGAGTGTTCCCAGTAGCTACTAGACCGCATTGCAAGTTCAGAGTGTAGTCGTTGTGAGATATCCCTCGTTGTGTATTACTCGTATCTATCACATTTAATGTGAACAATACTGGTGCAGCGATTTAGACAGTGAACTCTTTACCAGAGGGCTGGGGGTTCAAGTCTCAGCTTGACCAAAGCTGGCAGTGTTGAATAAGCCTCTTGGTTAATTCTATGGATAACGATGAGAGCTCAAAGATATAAGGGTTGATAAAGGAAGTATGTGTTATATTGGTTACTGTTTCTTTAAATTAATGAACCAATTAGCACCTGATATACACTAATACAATTTCCAACCATGTCTAAATGCAAGTCCATAATAATCAATGTGACTAATTGGTGTAATTGTTATTAGAAGATGAACCACTGAAAGTTCGTGAGTAAACCTTAATATATCCACTTACTGGTCTGAGTCAGGTAGCTTGATGAAGCAGCAGGTAGTTTTTATTATCTTACAGTTCCAGGGTCCTTGGTTTTATCTTGATGTTTGGCATGTTCTTCCTGTATCTGTGCTGTTCCTAAATGACCTTCACATCCAGCCCAGGATTGACAAGAATAATGATTATTGACATTCAGGATCAATTTATCCACTTAGTATCTGTAAAACTTATTAGCTTACAGACGGCAGTGGGTGCGGTTAACATTTGATTAATACAGCTGTTGTGTGGAATTTATTCTGGGACCAGAGGGTGCAGGCGTACGTGTGTCCCAAGTCCAATGCAGGGTCGGCAGGGGTCACCCCTTGCAGCCTCATCTCTGAGGTATAGCCAATTATGCCTGCTTGTGATGCCCGACCTGGTTGGAAAGCATTGTCGAGACTGAGGCGGTGGGGTAGCATATTTGGATCGCTGTTCCACCCAAATGCCCAATCTCTTAATTAAATCAATGTTACACCAAAAGTCATGTTTGTTAATGACAACCAATGCAATAATGTTAGTGAAACATTAATGAAGTGTGCCCCAGAATATCTCAACTGGCAAACGCATAAAGCAGGCACAAAAATGTTTCTAATATGTGTGTTCTCGTGAATATTCAAAATAAACAATTAAGCAGAAATAACTGTTCTGTTGCAGCATCATAAGTGAGACTCATTTGACTTGCTCCGATTTAGTCATTTCACTAAATGTTCAAAATGGATCGGACTGTAACATTGCAATGCAAATTCCATTTCATTTCTGTACAATTTTTATCTGTAACCAGAAGACCATGGGTTCATAATAGCCAAGAAACATGACATGTCAAACAAGTGGCTACTAGTTTAGGAAGATAAGAAAGCAAACTGGATATTATAGATATAGAATAGTAAGAGAAAGTCACGATGCACATCAGCAGTCTAGTTTAAGGAATTTAAACCTTACAGATGCTTATCCTATCTAATTCTACATTAATTAAACGATCGTTGTATTGTATTTAAACAGTACGTGTAAATAGAAAACCTATTAGTCAGACAGCAGAACCTTATTGATCCCTTGTGGGTGGTGATTCAGTGTACCGTCGCAGAAACTACCCTACACACCACTTACACCTCTACTAATGGACCCTTATTTGACTTTTGAACCAATGGCTGTCATGTTCTGAACGATTAAGGTTAAGGTTCACTTAAACAAATCAATACAAAGAGAAGGCATGGATGTAGACTCTCTAACTAATGATTAGTAATTAGACCAAATGAATTGTGTCCTGCAGTATATAATGAACTCAGTGTGTATTAGCCATATAAGCTATAAATCAACACTTGGGATCTCATTGTGTAATTGTTCATAACGAGAGGTGAGACTTGTGTGTTCATGAACTAATTAACATCAACTATATTAAACCAAACATATAACATACAACAGATTTTAGAGGAAGCTGTTTTAGGTTAAGCTGACAGGTTTAAATCTCAAGCAAACATGTTGTGTCAGTGTTTATATCTAATCAGCCAATCACATGACAGCAACCCAATAGATTTAAGCATGAGGACATGGTCAAGAAGACCTGCTAGAGTTCAAACTGAGCATCAGATTGGGGAAGATATGTGATTGAAGTGACTTTGAACGCGGTTGGTGCCACACAGGCTGGTCTCATTATCTCAGAATATGATGGTCTGCTGGGATTTTCCTCACACCATCATTTCTATGGTTTACAGAGAATGGTCCCAAAAATAAATTCAGTGAGCAGATTTCTGGGTAAAACTGCCTGATTGATGCCAGAGCTCAGAACAGAACGGCTAGACTGGTCCAAGCTGATAGAAAGGCAACAGTAATTAAATCACCACTCTTTATAAAGGTATAAAGGTATAAAAAAGGTATGTTATTAGGGCATCTCTGAATACACACCTCAAATCTTGAAGCAGATGGGCTTGAACATATAATCACATGCTAGTAGTTGCAAGCTTTATTTGCATCAATAGGCATGAAAAAAAAAGCAGCCATTCTGGACCAATATAATGTTTTCTAGAATGTACATTTATAAATTCACAAATGCATGAACATGATGAAAGAGGACTAGAAATTAATTACGCATTCGCGTAAGTTAAAAACGTTATTTATGAGACATAAATGACTCTACAGTTCAGACCAGCGTTCTATTATATACCACTAGATCCTATAGGACTTTCACAACTAGCTCACTTTTCTTACATTCAGAGAATAGCTTAATAAAAAACACTAGTCTAAATGTTTTTTTTGGCCAAATAATTTAGATTTATCACCTGAACCACCAGTACTGACCAGTAACCACAGTGACTTTGTTTGGTGGGTTTTACTTTTGTGAATGTCCATAATTTAAAAAAACAAACAAAAAAACTCTCTCTCTCTATCTCTCTCTATCTCTATCTCTAACTCTCTATATATACACACACACACACAGACATACACAGTCTAATTCGGTTAATGGGACCACATCGGGCCGCGATGGTTTTGGTCCTAATAACCGGCTCGTCCGATTAAACGAACATGCCCTATGTTACAAGACGGGACGTGCTATGTAA
>JAUZSU010164308.1:0-25310 GCA_034780255.1 Parotocinclus maculicauda | reverse complement strand
CAGTATAAGTAGATGGAGCCAAACGAGTCCCAGGTGAGGGCAATGAGTGCATGGAAGAGTGTGTGACGAGAGTTCAGAAAGATGGCGCCGCTCATGGGCGTGACAGTGCCGTGAGTGGGAAGCCACACCACCTCCTTCCAGCAGAGCAGGAACCCAGGGTCTTGTCTGAGAAGAGAGGCAAGGTGTCCTGTAAGGAAAAGAACAGAGCATACAAGATGGCTAGGGAGCCGAAGGTTCACCAAAATGGCTCGAGAGCCGAGGGTTCATAAGGGTGGCCTGGGAGTTGAGGGTCCAGAAGGGCGGCCTCGGAGCCGAGAGTTCACAAAAACGGCCTGGGAGCCGAGGGGTCAAGAACGACATGGGAGCCGAAGGGTCGAGAACGGCATGGGAGCCGAAGGGTCGAGAACGGCATGGGAGCTGAAGGGTCGAAACGGCGAAGAGCGAAATTAGTCTCTAACGTGCGATGAGCTAAAACAGCCCCTAACGGGAACCTTTAAATCAGTGTAAATGATGTTACATCAGACAGACATCTTTTGTAGATTAGTCATGGAAAATTGGGCAGCATGGTTGCTCGGTGGGTAGCACCCGGGTTCAATCCCAGGGTGGAGCATCTTTCTGTGTGGAGTCTGCATGTCGTCCCCATGTCTGTGTGGGTTTCATTGACTTGCGTATGCAAAACACCCCAGCTGTGTAACTGTAAACAGCTGCACGCCGGTCCCAAGCCCGGATAAATTGGGAGGAGTGGAGAAAGCAATAGCAAACTACTCCACTATCCTGCCGAAAAACTTCATGTATCACATCGATGAAGGACAGAAATGTGTGAAGATCGATGATCCATCGAGTGACCAAAAGTCGTCTGCGACTGTACGATTAATCCTATCCCCATGGAAAATTAGAACTGTACAAAGTGTCAATCCACATTTAATTGTGCCAATTTAAAAACAAAGTGACTTTGTTTTATCAATGACTAGTTTTTGAATCACTAGTCGAGTACTAAAAATTACTAGTCATGCAACCCCTACTTTGCAATCAGTTTGAAACACTTGATTTTCACTGCTTGACTAAGAATAGTCCACTAACCCAATATATTTAGCCATTATAGTCCTGTTGGCATTGTCCTGTAACCACTGATGAAGGACAAGAGGATGACTAATAAAAACTGTGCTGCAACAGATGAGCTACTGTCTTTACCTAGACAGTGTGACAGAGGGACAGTAATTTGGCACAGTGCTTAAAAACTCCAGCAGCACTGCTGTGTGATCAGCTTTTACCAACATAGTTCTACCGTAATTGTAGATCTAAAAAGTGCGCCTATATATACAGCTGAATAAATGGACAGTAAACATAGAAAATAGCAGTAGGTGGTTTTAATTTTATGAATAATCTGTGTGTAATGTAAATGTAAATATCTAATCAGCCCAGCATATGCCCGAAACTCAACACATTGCTGAAGTGACAAACAAAGTATGGGTGCTATGATTAATCAACTTTTAAATCAACCATTTAAGTCACTCCAAATGGTTTCTTACTCCAACTGGGAACATTTTTACATTAGTGCTTACTGGAGATGCCTCAAGAAGATCTTCAAGTGTGGAACCATTTTATGCTTAGGCTTTTGTTGGCATATAAGCACATTCTTTATGTTGGAGCATCTAAAGAGCAAACATGTCAGACTCTGCCTTAAGTTCTTTGTAAAAATTTGTGAATACTCATAAACAGTTTCAGGATTTAGTTCTCTATTAAAAAATATGGAGCAGCTGGAAGTATGTTTACCAATGAAACAGAAGGTTTACTCAGAACAATTCAAATGTAACTGTTTATAGAGAACATGTTCACCACTGTTTTTTGAATAAGCCTTAATTTTATGGCTGGAGATAATGATTTACAGACGTTTTTATATTTTTATTTGAATTTTTTTGGAGTTTTGTTAATCTTTGGTATTGTATAATTGGCTTAGTGAATTTTTAAAAAATATATTCATCTTTATTGTCTGCAGTGCAGTTCCCTTAAGGAGCAGATGAGCAGATATATCTAATAAAGTAGGTGTAGTAACTAACATACAAGTGTATTCCATTGAACAAAATCTGCATTTACATCTTCACAATTGCTGTATTATCACTGCAGTGTTATAAGGAGATGTTCATTGTACATTTAGGCCTTTTCACATATGTGCTTGAGATGTAGACATTCAGTTCGAAGCTAAATATCTAAACGGGGGCTCCCCACAGGTTAAAAGTAGGAATGGTTTCAGCTTAAGGAAGTATATTATTATTTCTATTGTGGCCTTTTGCTGAGGAACACATGCCAGCTCTATTATACTGTTATTTCATTACAAACAAAGCACCTCATTGAACTAGAAAGAGGAGAGCTGACGGTGTGTTCTGTTCCAATTATATAAACCTTTTATTTCCATAATTGCCCTAGCGGAAGCTTTTTACACTGGTTTTGGCTGCCCCAGTGACTCCGCTGCCCTGTTCCTGTCTGAGATTGTCCCAGGCTGTGGTAGATCTTTATTCGTTCTGGAACCTCTTAAGCCCAGTTTTAAGCCCTCCTTGTTCTGACAAGGGTTGTCCTGCACTCGGTTCTGTTTGCTTTTGGTTCCGTTCACTCATTAGTTGTCCTGGGTTTTGGCCCTAGCCATCTGTGGCCTCGCTCACCCTATCCTCTGGTTTGCGCCATGCTGGATTTGGATGTACTTGAGGCATTCTTGGTCTGGCTGTAAAAATGCTTCAGTTTTGGATGTCATTGTGACCTGGTGTGGCCTATTGTGTTGAATAAATGTCAATTCCAATTTCCTTAGTTGAAACAAATCTGCATTTAACTATGTTGTCTGTTGGATTATATTACATGGCAATAGGGACATGCTTGTAATAGGCCCAAGGGATGTCCGCTTGCCCTTAAATAGATTATCCTGAATTCCTGTGATTCAATTACAGTTTTGATTAAAAGATCTGGGGAAATAGCAAAGTCTGACAGGATTTAATGAGCACAGGCTTTAGCCTCTGAAGTCTGAGGTCTCTCTGAACTCTAATGACATTTATAAGGTTAACTCCTTTTGCCAACTACCTGCAGGGGGCTATCCTGCCCTGGCCCAGACACAAACCCCACCAGCCCCTATACATATACCCACACATTGCGAACTATTATTTGTCTATCTATTCCATTTTTTTTTCTGTTTTTTTAATCAATTAAGTGAATGTAAATTCTTGTAAAATTCATGTTGCCCCCCTTATTCTAGTATTCCTAAATCAGTACAGTGCTTTCGTATTATTGTATTTTTAATTATTGTATATCTTATTATTTTATATCTTATTTTTTTTAATCAGTACTGTGAGTCCAACAGTATTGCCAAGCAGCCAACTTGGCTGTCATTAAAGCTGCATGTCCCATGTCAGCGATTTCTCAAAGCCCGGTCCATTGTTAATAACCAGTCAAATTTAATTGCCTGAGTAATGACTAGTGCCCCACCTCAACTTTAAGGATTGGGTTAGCTCTGCTGATAATAGATTACTTGTGAAGTATGAATTGTATTGGCTGCTGTATGTGATTATGGCACTGTATGTCTGTTGTTCTCAGTTCATCTTGTTTTTCATATGACGTGTGGGAATTTTTAAAGAGAAATGTGGATATTTTGACTGGACGGAGTAGAAATTTGAAAGCACAGAGCTCATAAAACAAGCACCAGTGTTCACATTTTATGCAATTTCTCTCACACATGTATATGCAATTGGTCTTCCTATCATTGTGGGGACTTGCAACTGATATAATATTACTGAAGTTAATTATTGTAGACCTACAAATTTTCTAAAATGTTTTCTGAAAATTAAAAAAAACTATATGTTTTTTCAAAAGAAGTTGATGTTTCGGGAACAAATAAAGTGATTATATATAATAATGTGATTCCCCAAAAGGAAAAAAAAATATTTTGGTGACATTAGGGCCTCGCAAAGGTATATTAACTTAAAACTCACAACACACACAAAATTGATTATATTTCCATTCCATCTTTTATAGTGCCAGGGCTTCTGGTAAAAACCAACACAGCTTCGTGTTCACAATCGTCTCATATATTTTTAACTTCCTGTATGCTCATCCAGCTAATACACTGTGACCATAATGCCTAGCAAACCTTAGTCTAACCTCTCTTCATTGGCATTGTTCTTTTCATACTAAGCAAAACCTTTAGATAGACTCACATCTCTATCAATATGTCACCTTTTTCTAGAGCACATTTCAAATACTACTTCATTCACCGAAGGAGATTGGTTTTCCAAACTTTCAGTGACTCCGTAGAGATCCTTGGCCATAACTCAGTTTTTTTTACGAGGTCAAGGATGGGTTTTCTCCTTTACACCTCTGGAGCTCTGTAACTTGGCCTGCTTTATGAGGAGAGAGTGAGAGATGACTGGAAGAAGAGGTACATGATAGACCAGTCAATTCTTGGAGACGTCTCAATAAACACAACATAGTGCTGAACGAATTAAAATCTAGACTCAATTTACTGACATGTCATTAACCTGATGACATTGTTTATCTCCCATTAGATTGGCTTCCTGTAAGTTAATTCTCACTCGACACCACAATGCCTGTCTTGAGATGTCTTGAGAGTTAATCACATTTTGGTACATTGAATATGTCACATGCTGTCACAAGAGTAAATTCAGAAAACAGATGATTCAGATCAATTTTGTTGTAGCTTTTTGTAGTTATGGGAAAACCTTTCTGTCAAGTGGTTGGAGCAGAGGTGCGAGCTGATGTGTTTTCTTTCCATGATCTACATAGTACAGACTAGGCAGGTTGATCTGTGTATGTTGTGGCAGATCATGTGTCAAGTGCCAAGTCATGTGCCAAGTCATGTGCCAAGTCATGTCAAGTCTTGTAACAGCCATTGCAAATAGTCAGGTCAGCCATCCAGATTTCACACTTGTTACATCAAGCACTCGTGACATTTTTGTCTTCAGTTCCAGTTGGCATTGAGAGTATGATCAAAACACTTAAGTGCAAACTCGTCATAAACTCCCTAAAGCAGCCTGCCTCTTAGCCTGTTAGCCTACCTGCCATTAAGTAGGGAGACAGTACAACATGCGTAAAAGACCCTTCTGAAAAGCTGAAACTGGAAATAACAGGCAGGCACTATGGCTGATCACAGTTTCCCATACACTGCTGTATTATTCTGACATTATAATTTAAGAGCAAATATACAGGAAGAATGTAGGGATTTTTGTATAGGAACATTTTTCAGACTATTTCCTAAATGAGCTAAATTCAGATAATGGGGTTTGATATCCAACTTACCCACCAAAAATGTAAAAAAATATTGTTTTAAAGACGATTGATTTCAAATCCATACAATTTTGTGAGTGGTTTTAAACTTTGTTTGCATTTAGATTAATTATTATTTAATTTGTATTTATTACTAATATCTAATCCAAAATGTTAAAACATAAGAAGAGGGTCGCTCAACTGCCTGCAGGTCTGACCAGTCTCCGGTAGAAAATGTGTGGAGTATTTTGAAAAGTAAAATGCAATAAAAACAGCTAAAACTCTGTTTTGTCCTTATGACGTGTTTCAAAATGCCTTTTAAGTGTTAAGAGGAATGGCAACATTGCAAAAAAGTAAATGCTTGAACGTCTCAACTTTTTAGTGCCCCAATGTATATTGGGTTCATACTGTCTGCAATGGAATAGAGTCAAAGTTAATAGTAGAAACACTGTATTTATTTTTTATTTGCATTTTCTATTGTGTCCAAACTTTTTTTCTGATTTGTTATATAATTAAGTATTTTAATAGACAGAGTTGTTGTTTGTTTTATTTGACAACAAAACTGCTTCGGCTAACCGGGGCAGCTCTAGCAGGGTAGGAACTTGAAGTAAATTATGGGAAATATATCATCCAATGACAGTGTTGTGTTCATTGGACGATGTCACTGTATGACTCGTTCTGCTGGAAATGTTTGTGTATGGGGTTTGTGTAGCTGTATTCTTGGCTTTATGCACCTGTTTATGAGACTGATTCACTTGTTTAATGTGATGTGTTTTGGCCATGAAGTGTATGATTTACTGCTATATATACCCAAGTAATTGGTATAAATAAAATCATGATTTATTAAAATAAGCGAAAACCTGAATAGAAAGAAAAGTACAGATTAGATAAATGGCGCAATCTGCACCTACACTCAGTACTTTATTAGGAGCACCATCTCATTCATGAAGTTATCATCCTTATCATATGGCAGTAATGCGGTGTGTACAGCCATATAGATACAGGCCAGAAGCTTCAGGTAATTTTACCATTAACCATCAGAATTAGAAAAAAAAATTATGACATTTACTGAGATAAAAGAAAGGCTACTGTAACAGAGAAACTCATTTCTTACAAGTGTGGTGAACAGAAAAGCATCTTAAAATGGCAAACAAGTTGGACCTTAAGTCAGATGGGCTACAACAGCAGACGACATCTTTAGGTTTCACTACTGTTAGCCAAAAGTAGAGAATTAAGAAAGCAGTGTGCACAGGCTCATCAAAAGTGGACAGTTAAAGGCAAGAAAACGGAGCCTGGTCTAATGATTCGTGGTTCTGTTAAACACTGCTGGTGGTAGATATGTCAATGATGGTGCATTTGGCATATCTCACGTTTCCGACTGAGGCACAGGGTTGTTGGCATATGCAACTCCCCGCATCAGTGACACTGTTGCTAGTAGCTGAGGTTAAACAAGCAGAGCGCATCCGGGTCCCCATTAACCTGGGTTCTCCACCAAAGGTTTTCACAATTCTGCACTGCTGACAAGATTGATGTCGGCGTGAAAGTGATAGTACAGGATGCAATAAGTGATTGCGTAATTTGTTGGTGTCATCATCTGCAAGTCCAGGATTGTGAAGGTTGCAAAATTCTTCTCATTGTGGCAAGTGGATACCACTTCACCATCATTGAGTATTTTGCCCAGCGGCCTGTGCCATGGATAATGTGCTACGTGAACCTGAGTGAAGTGGAAGCAGTGCATGAGTTGTAGTGGTGCTGACAGGTGGTTCCATTCTATGCATTAAGTTGCATCAATAGTTAAGGGCAACCGATGACTGATGACTGTCAGGCCTTCAGTCTTGGGGCCTGAAGTGCTTGTTTATGTTTTGCACGTACTATGTGTCCGGTCTTTGCCATTTGTGTTTTGATACTATCTTGTGACAGTCATCAAACTGCAGCCTGGTTTGGGAGTTTGTTTGGTTTGTTTGTGATTTGTAATTTGCCACAAATGGCTAACTCTTTGATGCCTCCATTTATGGCCACAGTATAGCCATGTTCTAATGCACTATGTCACAAATGTCTCAAACTGGTTACATGAATGTAGCAATTAGTTTTGTGTTTTGTGTTGTGGCCTTCTCAGTCACCTGATCTGATTCCCATAGGACACCTTTGAGATGTGATAGAATGGAAAATCTGCGGCATGGAAGTGCACCTAAGCAAATAATGGAATAAAGAAATAATGATAAAAAACATATAAAATAGTATTATGAACTGGATGTAAAAAGTGTCCCAATGAAAAGACATGAGTAATCATGGTGAGTGTGCGTAACCTTTGTTCGACCATGTCCTCTTCCATCACATGCACACACACACAATCTTCCCACAGGCAAACACTGACAGATCACAGACCAAAACACTGTCAGCATCATTGTGAAGTAATAGGAAACAGTCCTTACCATACACCCTTACACCAACAGTATGCAATGTGAAAGCAAAACAAATTTGAAAAGTGAAAAATGTAAAAGGCATAGATCTGTCAAAAGAAAATAACTGTTTAACATGCTGTAGGTTTGTTTCCTGACGCGCAAATCCCGGGTTAAGCAGCTCCCTAAATATTTAGACTGTTTCCTGGCACTTCCTCAGTATTCTCAGTTTCTCTGAAATCTGTACTCTGTGATGATGGCTGTTCGGACAGACATTTGATGTTCTCAATTAGCAGTGTTTTACAAATCGTGTGCTAATCAGGTCCATTTGTGCTTGAGTGCTGCAGTTGGCTCACATACACTGTATGGGCAAAAGTATGTGGACACCTGGCAGTTGTTTTTAGTCAGAAAAGCATTTGTGAAGTCAGGCACTGATGTTGGATGAAATTGCAATGACATTACAATTCATCCCAACGTTGTTTAGCAGGGTTGCGGTCTGGGCTTTGTGTAGGCAACTGGAGTTCCTCCACACCCAACTCATCAGAGCATGTGTTTATGGAACAGTCATGCCAGAACAGGAAAGGGCTTTCCCCAAACCGTTTCCACAAATTTGGAAGAACATAATTGATTAAAATGTTTAAGGTACTGTTTCTAAATTTACATTCACAAGGTGAAGCAATATGGTAGATGTGTTTAATAGAGCACAGTGTTTAAAAACTCCAGCAGCACTGCAGTGTCTGATTCCGATCAGACCAGCAAAACACATGCTAACACACCACCACCACATCGGTGTCACTGCAGTGCTGAGAATGATCCATCATCCAAACAGTACCTAGTTATTGGTGATCCTGTAGTGGTTCGAACCTTTAGAGAGCAGAGTAAAGAGGAATAACAAAGTGTGTAAAGAAACAGATGGACTACAGTCTGTAATTGTAGAGCTAGACAGAACAACTATATGTTTAGCTGAACTGATAAAATGGACAATGAATGTAGAAACATGGACGTGTAACTAATACACTGAATAGTGAGTGTATATTGTGATTGCACAACATATCGCTGCAGCAGCATTGCAATGAGCGCATGAACAGTAGTCACATTGCAGAATGTTCCAATTTTTAAAGCCATGCAGTGCTTCTGAGGCTAAATAAATCCAAACATGTTATACTACAACTTTTTGCAGCTACTTTAGATGACATATTTATCACATATAATTTAATTTGCTGGTCTGTATCTGCTAATTTATTTGCATAGTTTTTTTAAAATAATGTTAGCTACTTAAAACATGTTTTCATTGCAAGATAAACTATTAAATGACCAATTTTGTCATATGTGTTCATTCATATTTAATTACTGTGTATTTACTGTAAGCAGTATACATTGTTACAACATACTGGATTACTGACTTCTGGTAAAAATCTGGTTAAAATTTCTGAATTTGAAAAATATCCAAATCTATATAGCACAAAAAAACTATGCAGCTTTAATTGTAAGATTTATATATTGATCTTGAACAAATTTAATGTGTCTTTTTTAAACGTTCTCGTGAATATGAATACATGAATACACCCATAGCTTGGTGATGTCCTAAGGACAAAGACTAGATAGAAGTATTTCTGAATTCCACTGTGAAGGTATGCACATGCACAAAATCCGGAAAATGTGTGCGCACAAATGAATCCGTTTTTTAAAAACTTTTGTACACACACCTGCATGCAGTTTCCACTTTATAAATCACACCAGGCTATAAGTGTAAGTTTTATTGAGTGAGATAACTGAGACAATGTCAGAATATAAAGCTGCAAATATAAATTTGATGTTTGAGCCAAAACAATTGTGTTATTTGTCGGCCTTTTTAGTGGGGTTATAAACTGAGGAAAGTTTATAGACAGCAACATGTAGCTGCAGGCACTTAAATCTGGCAGCACCACAAATTGCCCTGCTGTCAGGGATTAAAAAAACATTGTCTAACTTTAAAACACTCACAAAGATGAGAGTTGTTTTGCATAAGCAGAGTTTAACTGCCACTGATGTGGGCAAGTCTGTACTCTCTTGATGGGAATGAGCTTCAAAAGTAGGGAATTGACTCTGTGCTATGTGTTAAACTAAAAAGGAGGTAGATACTGACCTGACTTTACAGCCCAGCAGAAATGAAGCGCGTAAGTGCTGTCATAATTTATATTACCTACACTACCTATGTTGTACATATGTAACTTTTTTATGTTATATCTTAACAGTCCATCATTAAAGCTCTTGAGGGGGTGATGAATGTTTAACATTTCCAGTTAATATGGATTCAGTTGTACAATTGAAAATTAATGATTCAAGAACATGTTGGGGCCAAATAAAAACATGTTTAAGTACATTGAATGGGCAATTATACTGAACTGGTTAAATGCTTTATACGCATCTAGAAATATTAGTACACCTTTTATGACTGATACAAAAACACTTAGGTTGTGAAGGTTACCTCATGTCAGCCTACCAGTAATGAAGAAGATAAATTAGGGTTTGTGTGACATGATTTTAAATTAAGTAGCACACCCACAGGGAATTTTGGCCTTCGCTTACACAAATTTTAGCTACACTACTAGTATTTGGACAAACGGCTTAATCACTTATTTCAGGTGTTTTATTTGGGCCCATTGCCACAGGTCAATAAAGTCAAGCACCTAACCATGCAGTCTGTCTTCACAAATGCTTGTAATAGAATAGGTCATTCTAAAAAGCTCAATAAATTTGCTCATGGTTCTGAATGCTGCTAGAACAAGTCAGTTTGTGAGATTTCCCTCCTAGATATTTCACAGTCATTTGTGTGTAGTATAATTGAAAAGTGGAAGCATTTAGGAAGCACAGCAGTGCCAGTGAGTGGGGATGCATAGTGCATAGTGCATAAAAGTCACCAACATTCTGCTGACTCCATAACTGCCAAACAGCATTTGTAATTAATATCAGCACAAAAAGTGTTCCAGGAGTTTCATGGAATGGGTTTCCAAGGCTAAGCAACTCCATGCAAGCCTCAAATCACCAAGCACAATACCAAGAGTCAGATATAGGGGTGTTAAAGCATGCCGCCATGGGACTCTGGAGCAATAGAAACATTTCCAGTGTGGAAAAACTTGATAGGAGCACTGACCTCAAGCCCTTTAAGCAACTTTGAGATTAACTAGAATTGAGATTGTATGTACTGCCCTCTCATCTAATGTCAGTGTCTGACCTCACAAATGCTCTTCTGGATGAATCAGCAAAATTTCCCACAGGCACAGTACAAAATTTGGGAGAAAACCTTCCAAGAATTGTGGAAGCTGTTTAAGCAGTAAAGGGGGTACAAACTCAATATTAATGCTTATGGTTTCATTGTCACATTTTAAGTCAGGGACTTGATGTATGTCAAAGGGACTTTGATGTAGCGAAGGGTAATGTGGCTCAGGAGTATGTTCACACTATAAACAACCAATTGAAGAGTATCCTGTGTGGCCGCTGTCCTTGATTATCACTGTTTTGTCAGGCACTATTTCTTGTAAATGTTTCTAGCTGATTAATAGTTTAGCTGATTTTCTGTAGGTCGTGAGCAGAACAAGCACTGTAATAGGCTGAAAAAGGAACACTGTCACTCACGCAGCTCTTACATCTGTGTTTGGAGTGTGGACGGTTCATGTGAGGTCATCTGAGCTTTGGAGATCAATTCAGATCTGCTGCTTAATGTATATCAGGAAGTGACCTTATCCTTTGCTTCACCATGACCTTCGTTATTTTGCTACATTAATAGAGGACTTGTTCTCTGATTGCCTCTTCTCTGTCTCATAAGAATCTTCCATCATGAAATAAGGTCCACAATGGCTGTGTCATCAGCAGAATTCGAGATGATGTTTGAGATGTTGTGCAACTACAGGAGGCTGAGCATGTGTACGTGGGGAGCTCCCGCTGAGGATTCAGGGGGAAGGCTGAAGACTGACTCTGATTACCTAGTCCAGGATCCTGTATCCAGATGTTTATCCTGACGCAGTCCTTGGAATTTAATGACAGCATTGCCCGGAATGATAGTGTTGAATGCTGAACCGTATTAATTAATTATGTAGGTATTTTCTTTTCTACATGGCTCATGGTGGTGTGTATGAGTCATGGTAACGGTATTGCCTGTTTATCTGTTTACATTTACATTTAGTGATTTGCCAGACGCTCTAATGCAGAGTGACTTTCGAAATGTGCAAATCATTGAAGGTGCCATGACGCAAGTACTTGATGATCTGTAAGTATTCATTACAGGTCTGATTAGAAACTAATGCTACTCAGAGTCTAACATGCAATTTCTCAGCTTGGAGCTAAGGGCACATATAATAGCAGTTACTAAAGACTTGAGTAATACATTGACAAATGTACATACAAAGAACAGCACGCAATGAATAGAAGAGACATTATCCTAGGTATTATTCGAGGAACAGGGCTATTCTGACGGATGTGGACTGCTCATTCCACCATTGAGGAGCCAGGCCACTGAAACATCACTATCTAACCTGGGGCAGGACTCTGCCTTAGGGAAGGATGTACCATGTTACATGAAGATTCAGCATTTAAAATGATTGCATCTCTATAGGAAGGCAGGAAGGTGCAAAAGTTGGATTTCACCATACATGTCAAACAGGAGGCTGTTAGGAGACTAAATAGTTTTGTTCTTTCTGCAGCATGTTGTTCTTACACATGGGCCTTGTACCTTATTGGAATTTTTTAAAACCCTGTTAAAAATTACGGATAATGAGACATTCTTATGTAATTGGGAGTTTAGGACATCTGGTACGGAGGCTAATTCTATTATTATACCCCTTTTGTAGTCTCCGTGTACAGGACATTTACATGCATAAAGTGCCCTAGTCCTGACAAAAGCATCAGGTCACCTGATTTATTTGAGAAAGTGTATTCTATAAGCATGGCTCAGCCTTCATTACTAACCCAGAGATTCTTGTTAGAAAATGCATGTGCTGTGGTTTTTAACAGCTTCACCTGAGGACTAACACTCGTCTAATATATTTCTTTGTATTGGTTGATATTGATACTTGTTGCCTCTAAGAACATTTCTAAGTAATCCTTTAGTATGGTAAGTGACTCCTTATTTCATAGATAGACCACTTTAAGGACTGGGGTTTCCTGTTTCAGCTTTTGTTTGCAGGCTGGCAGCAGCAGAGTGCTATTGTGGTTAGATTTACCAAAAACTGGTTGGTGGAGGGGCTTAAACCGGTCTTTTTATTTGGAATAGCATTGGTCAGTTCACATCGTGTGGGGAAATTGATATGCTGGTGGTATTTTGGAGGGACTTTCCTCATGTTTGCCCTGATTCAGTATTCAGCAGGGATTACGGCAGCTTTAAGGTGCACATTTTCAAGCCTGTTGAGTGTTTAAGGTATACAGTCATTTTGATACTTGCTTTTTCTCAGCAAGTGGATGAATATTTTTACCAGTGATACAATTTGTGTTTTAAATATTGAAACAAGTGTTGGTACAGTAGCAAAATTATGCACCAGCAAGTATTAATCAGCAAACACCTCCTACCTTTACTAGAGTTTGGTGTTCTGTAGTGCTGGTGAATGATGTGATGATTGACTAATGTAGTGGCCAAAGTGGGTACAGGTGCACGTCTCCACAAAAACAAAGAACATTACACTCTGATTGACAGTTCAAATGTAATAATCACTACGCTAGTCTGATGTTTGTTCAGTAAATTCTGGTAAAGTCTATTATGCAGCTCCATGATAGAAATTAATTATAAAATGAATGACTTCACTCTCATTTTGTTTTTGTGGAATTTGCAAACTGGAATTGGAGCATACAAAAAATTCTAAATAAGTCAAATTCATGGCTCAAAATTGGTGCATTAGGAAATAATGCAGAGAAGTTAAATTCATATCTCCTCAATTCATGAAATTCAATTCATGTGCAGCCACAAATATCACACCTTTCATGTTTTAATTTGTTATACTACAAACACTTAGTGCATTTACATGCACTTAATAATGTGTTAACTCCCGAAAATCATATTTTGCCAGACTATAAGTTTACATGCACTTGTGTAATCAGTTAATGGTAAGCCTCTGGATTTACATGACCCAGATAATAATCGGATTGCTACTTTGCAACCAGTCAATAATTTCACAAAAAGATGTTACATAAATTTTAAACTTCAATATTAAACAAGCCCATTTTCACTTTTCCAAGCAAATACTGCATTCCAGAATCCACTAGATGAAATGGTGTTGCATTAAATTCCAGAGTTGGGAGGTCCCGTGAACACTAATCTCAAGGTAGCAGTCTAACAATTAGCAGACCTGGCAGTCTTGGGAAAACCAATTAAAATCATAGTATAAGTAAATACGCTCAGAGAAATCTGGTTACTCTAACACATTTGTTCATTTTATTTTTAGACTGAAGTATGCTGTATACATTATAAATGACTAATGGATAATTGGATAACTACAAAAATCCAACTATGATTGGATTATGAAGTGCATGCAAACAAACTTGTTGTTCTAAGCAAATACGCTGGACCACTGATCTACTATAAACCATAGTTTAATATTCAGTCATCACATTATTAAAAAAAACGAATGTGAACTTGGAGCAGATATTTAGGTAGTAATCAAAGAATATATCTACCGTAATTAAGAAAATCTTATCATGCGTTTACACCATTTATTTTATATTGCATATCTTAAGGTGATACCTTCTCGTTTTTCCTCATAGGGCTTTGTGAGAAATAAAGGTTGACAGCATAATTGTTACTATTGTCCACTTTCCAGCCAATATTTTTGTCTACATCTTGTATTGTTTAGTGTTTTAGCTGACAAGCATGTGTGTTATTCTTAAAAGTTGTAAAAAAATAAATAAAGGCACGTCCGGCAGAAATCTGTCAGCTCCATTCATGCATCCAATGCTGATCTGTTTCTGGTGTAAGGCAGGGCTTAGTGTGTTAGTTAGATTTACAATATTGTAATAATATTCCAGAAAACACATTTACAAAGTTTCTTTACTGTGACATCATAACTAAGAAAAACAAACAAGCAAAAAAACTCCTTAAGAAACTGTGTAGCAGAAATAGATTACATTTGCAGTGTATTCATTATGGGGTTGAATAGTTTAATAATAACATATTATTTTAACGAAGGGTAAATTTATTTAACATAAATAATGTCAACCAAGCCTGAAGACAGGGTCATAACATTTTCAAAGCTAAAAATAAAATTTGTAGCTGAATCTAATGGGTTTAAAAAACTCAGCCGCTAAAAGCTTCTTTGAGGAGATTGGTGCAAGCTAAGTTACTTTAGATTTATAATTTGGTGTCCAATTTCCAAAGCATCAGTATTTCCAAGCCACTTCTGCATGGTTGGTAAGATAAACCAATGATCCTTATGCCTTATGCCATATGAAATGTTAAATATGCATAATATGCTGTTTCTTTCATAGTAGTGGGATATCATTTCACTCAACCCAACCAACAACTTTCCTGCTTGTGTATGTGACAGTTTTAAAACTAGGCCTACAAAACCAGAAGTGTATAATGTTTAATAAATTATGTAATGGTTACTCCTGTCATGAGTGGCTGCTGATGCTGATAAACGAAGTAAATAAAGACAATACTTTTATGTTTTGATTCTCTAGATTCTTATGATTTATTATTAATTTTATTCAATACGTATTGGTATGAAAGTTCCACACCTACTTTACAGTAAACGTGGTTATAATAGAACTAAATGAACAATGCTTCTGCTCACAGAAAATGCAACACATTTGTCTGTAGACTTTTTCTGTTTTTTGTGGCAGGGAATGAGTATGGGGAGTCAACATATAATTAAAACAATCCAGTTTAGATGGTCTAACTTATTACATTATTAATTAATTTAATTAATTATAACGTATTTATTATATATTACATTATATAATTAAATAATAAAATAATTATATAATTCAACGTTATAAAATTTAAAAACAGCCCCACCCCATCGCTCTCTCTCCCTTACCCCAGACCAAACTGTTTTTCAAACCCTTTCCCTATCAAGATGGCGACTGGCCTGGCGGTCACTGCTCAGAACTTGTTCTTGGGAGGTTTGGAATACACATTTCAGACCTCCAGCATATAAATGAAGGCCCAGGTGTTTCTTTGAACTCGCATTACCGTAGTGACTCAGGCTTTTAACAGCCATGTAATGACCCCATTTTGTTCTTAACTGTGTCTGATTTACTACTGTGGGTTTATACTGATTTCCTATCAGATAGCAGACAGTGTGTGTTACATGCCTTTTTGATTACATACTCAACTGACCACTGTCAACTGAGGCTTAGCTATATAGCCACAGGGTTATATGCAGGATAGTACAATAATGAACAGACAACGACAGCACAAGGATCTTTTTCATAATTAGTAAAACTAATAATAATAATAATAATAATAATAATAATAATAATCTTTGCTTTCAAGACTTGGCCATTTTTAAAGTCCTCTTACTGGCGAAAACAGAGACTTGACTGCTCGTGTGGCAAGGGAGCTCATTAGCGCCGCCATGAGTCATTGAATGTCATTAATTCAGGTTATCCACAGCATATAGTTACGGCAATTATGGCACACCCAATTTGATTTTTTTTGTCTTGCCAATTCAACAGGAAAGTAAAACTTAATATACATAATAACATTGTCACACATGGTCTTATAGGGCACTGACCTTGCAGGTTAATGCTTAGAATGGCTACAAAGATATTTACATACCCAAAGTGAAACCATCTCATAACAGACCATCTCAGCAATACAGCTGGTACTTACTTCATCTGATTTATTTCAAATTTTGTTAATTTGTAGAATTAATGTGCACAAAAATATGGAGGTTCTCACTATAATTTTTTTATTTTGAAAATCACAATGAAATTAAAATAAAAAACCAAGGTAACCATAAATTTGGGGATTTCTGCACAAAATGTCCTTGTGTCACCAGGATGTTTTACCAATCAATTGAATGTGTAGTAGCTTGAGGGTTGTTCTTTATTTCAAGACATTTCCACATTCAAGATGACAGATGATCAGTGGTCGGACCTTGTTCTTGGGAGGTTGAGAATGCACATTTCTGACCTCCATAGTATAAATTAAGGTCCAGGTGTTTCTTTGAACTCACATTACTATTACTGTGACTCAGGCTTTGTAATAAGCCCATTTAGTTTTTAACTGTCTGATGTACGACTGTAGGTTTATACTGATTTCCAATCAGATAACAGGAAGCGTGTGTTACATGCCTTTCTGATTACATACTGACCACTTTCAACTGAGATATGTCTTAGCAATATAGCAAGAGGGTTAGATTCAGCAGAACTCCGTATAATGCTCCCATATGTCATTAAATACCATTGAGTCTTGTGCCCAGCATATAGTTAAATCCACACACACAATTTCTCAGATTTGCTGCATATGATATCGCTGACTTTAAATTACAGTGATTTTTTTTAAATATTGCACAGTATTGATATGGTGAAATGTTTTCATATGTCTCGCCATGCAAACAGAAAAGTGTTAATTGCTTTGCCATGCATTGCTTGATATAACTCAAACTTCACAGACTATTGAATATGATCATTACAATGATTTTCACATCTACAGAATGACACTTCCTGACACTGAATTATAGAGCTGTTTTACAGTTTATCTGATGCATAGACAAACTCTAAGTTAATCCATGCCAGGAGGCAGACAGACAGCAGGCAGGAAGATTCGGAAAAGATAACACACTTTGCATCAATTTTCAACAACATGATTTAAACATGCGAGCAAAGAGGAAGTAATTGAAAGGAGACGTATATGGCACTGTTGTGTTTATTTGGTGATATCTCCCTAGGTGGCCTATAACATTTTCCACCCATTATATTGGCTGTTAGCTAGCCCTTATGTAAGCTAGGAGTTAATGGTACATTATTAATAAAAAATATTACTGAGAATGTTATAATGTAATTGCAACAATTGTAGATAGTACAACCGCCAACCTTTTTCTTCCCTATTTAAGTCAGAAAAAACTCAACCGAAGACTCTGTTTGCATCACACATACCGTTAACAGTAAGAAAAGGCTTCATTTGGGTGAAACTAACAAAGTTCATTTGGATTTACATTTAGTCATTTGCCAAAACGACTTTCAAACTGTGTAACAGTCAAAGGTGTATATGTGAAGAAACTGTATCTATAAGTACATTATACAGATAGATGTTCATTAGCAGCCAGTCTAGAAACAAATGCTACTCAGAGACTAACAAGCAAGTTCTCAGTTCCACACTAAAGACACGTATGACAAAAAATACTAAGAGGATAAAGATAAGTTGACAAAGATGGTCAACAACAAAGATTCACTGGACAGAAGACACATAACATAGGCATTGGCTGAAGAGGCGAATCTTCAGACTGCTGTGAAAGGAAGAGAGACACATAACATACTGATTTGTTTTAGAAACTACCAATGAGGAGCCAAGGCACTGAAACATTGTGATCTGGCCTCATGGGCATGACTTGATCTCAGAGAAGGATACACGAAGGGCCCTGACGCTGACCCTGAGCTGACATGCAGGTGTTTAGTTCTGAACCAAAGCATGTAAATAACATGGCACAGAACCTTGTGAGGCCTAGAAAGCTTTGAGACTTATTTACGCTAAGAGTTTTACATTTCATCCTGGCTGCTGTATGATGTATTCTTCTGATATTGTCCAGAATGAACTGCAGATGCTCCAAGAAGAGTTGTCAGAAAGCCAATCAGATAGCTGTTTTGAAACTTGGGAGGTGGAGCTAATAAAAGTAAAGATAGGTATCACATGCATAGCAGGGATTTAAGAAGCCATGGGATGTAATCACAGTGATTAAGTGTACAGGCAGAACAGAAGTGGGCCCAGAACTGTTCCCAGAGGATCTCCTGTAGTAATCCAATGAGGTTCTGAAAGTGAAAGTCATAGAGTAATTTATACTCACATGTCTCTGCCTGAGAAAAAAAATCCTGTCTGTGTAACACGTGCATTAACAACTTCAGTGCCATTATATATCTAGCTACAGCTTGAATGCAGTAAGGATTTACATTTCATTGTCTACTACTGAATTGATAGAAGTGCATCAGTGCATCATCAACATTACGATTTTGTTCCCACTTGCAGCATCAGTAAACAAAAAACTCTTTAAGATGACTGCTAATCATATTGGTTTATACATTTCTACGTGTTCCAACGATGTAGAGTAATAGTGAAGAATAAATATTATCAATGACTTTTTCTATTAATGCATATTAATTTTATATTAATAAATAAATTGGAAACATTCATTAAAACATGCTCTCGTCATAATTCAAGTGATAATAACACTTCCTAAATAATAAATCACAATCATAAATAATAATATCCTGCTCACTAAAATGAGCGGATATTTTATTTTAAAATATCCCTCAATTTTTTTGAGCAGTGCATCTACTTTGTGCCTAAATTGAAACACTTTTATCTATACGTTTTAAAAAGCAGATACCATATGTTCTTCAAACATAATTATTGTATTTGTTGTATTTGTGATCTCTCACTTTTTACGATAGCATGTACTAAAAACCCTGGGTCATTGATTTGCTTTATTACTTTGATATTTATGGAGTGAAATACTGGTGCAGCTATAGGGCTGCCTGGTGAAATCAGATCAGCAGTTTATGTCCCCGCTGCCAAAACCTTAATGGCAAACAGGTGATAAAAATTCTTTTGGAAATAAGGATTATGACCTCTGGCTCTTCATCTCACTGTAATGATACAATTGCAGTGGGAGTCGTTACATTGTTGTAAAAAAAACACCTGCTTTCCAAAAGTGTTCAAATTTTCTGTCCCATCATTCAGATTGCAATACTTGACTCCAGTATCCAACAACATTCAGAAAAGCTGCCACACATGAAGAACAAAAGGACAGAAACTAACTAACATACCTGTATGTCTACCTATGTGGCAACTGGTGAATTTCCAAAAATGGGAAGCATTTTTGTTGATTATGACAAGTGGCAAAAACTTAGCGCATAGATCTATTTTTTTCTTTTGTAGTACTTGCATATGCCTTCCCTAGCATGGAATCTTATAAAGTGATTTGTGCTTCAGCTAGCAGATAATTTTATTTTGAAGAGTCCACAAGATGAAAGGATCTCATATTGCTTAATTTAATTTTGCTTAATTAATGAATGTTGTTAATTTCTTTACCCCGCTGTTTTATTTCTTTTTTTTTAACGGGCAAATTACATTAGATTTTATGATGTAATTATGTACCTAGTGTATCTACATATCTGTTTTTCTTTTTTATTCTGCACCCTCAGTGTCATGGATGCTTACCCTCAATAAAATACATTTTTTTCCAAAAATTAAATTAAAAAAGCTTTAAAAAAATTATTTTACATTTTTACCTTATGTACATTTAGTTGCATGCACTTTTAAACTGCTACTTTAGTACACTATATAAACCATATTTCAACTTTTACTTGAACATTTTTATCAGATTAGTAGTACTATTACTTGTGTACTTCTGTTACCTCTGATCGCCAACAACGTTTATCTAGTTAATACTTGCAGAGTTTCAAAGATTTTTTAAATCTCATTTTAACCATTTCTTTTTGTTTGAGATATGACTTTTTCTTTGCTGCAAAATGCATCCAGTGGTTTTGTAATCAAGAGGCACATTTTTATAAGCTTCCCCTCATACCACAAAATACGCACTCACACACCCACCCCAGCACAAACACATTGTCACATGGGAGGTGTGTGCATCACTTGACTATGTGTGGTTGCTGTTTGGTTTCCTGGTGGCTAGCTGTGGCATACCCTCCAGACAATATTGTATTAGCCTCTCTTGCCATGCCTTCTCCATATACGTTCCCTTTCAATTACGTCCTCTTTGCTCGCATGTTTAAATCATGTTGTTGAAAATTGATGCTAAGTGTGTGATCTTTTCCGCATCTTCCTGCCTGCTGTCTGTCTGCCTCCTGGCATGGATTAGCATTCCATCATCTTTCATAAGCTCCTTCCCTTGGATCCAGTGCAGATCCAAACAGAATTCCAGCTATTGATAACCGATCTGATAATAGTTCTCTTACAAGCAACTGCCACCCACCCACTCAATCATCAATGACTTATCAATGATTACCAGATGACAATTGGTCATAGGGTTGTACGTGGAGCCCTGAGGGACCCCCTTGATGAAGGACGGTCGCTTATTCCCATAATAATTCCCAGATGAGACAGACCATAACCAGGCAGCCCCAGAAGTCTGTGTATCAAGGAAAAGGAGTCCATGACAGAAGATTTGTAGCAGAGATAGAGATGTTTTGCGGTTTTGATGCAAGAGTGGATTGGTACTGCATTAGTTCTCTGTCATGCTGCCATCGGCTGGAGGAGAGAGTTTGTGGTAGGTTGGCACGATGATACAGGGTGATAACCCTTTGATAAAGTCTGTTTGAGCCCCTGCTGCGGGCCATGGGTGGACTCAGCTGCAGACATTTTGACTGGGTGGGCCAATCGATTTTTTTTTAATTCTTTTTGCTTGTCCCTTCCTCAGCTTGGATCAAAGCTTTGAAAAGGCTTTGAAAGGAAGAAAAGGAAAACGAATGAAAGGGAAACAGAAAAACAACTGAAAGTGGCTGATAATTGCATAGGCAATCACAACAGCATTCCTGTGATAGGGAAACATTTACATGGGGGATGGGGTGCTTTACTGCTAGAGGTGGTGCACCGTTAGCCCTTTGTGCGAAACTTTTTGCTTTGAAAAAAGTGAGAAGTGTAGGGCTTCAAATTCCAACTCTACATGACTGTTTTCAGACACAATAAATGCAACAATATGCAAATAATCCACCGGTTATTTTCCAATAAAGTTGGAATAATCTGCAGGGAGACAGGTGTTCAAGTAACTCAAATGCTAAGTTATGCTAAATGTAATGCATTCTGTGTACCTAAAAATGTTAGGAAAAGTCTTATAGCTTGGATACTCTGTTTTAGGATAATGGCATTCAGTTTGTATTTCAAGGCCAGCTGCACTTTCTTTACAGTCCTTCCATCTCAGAATACACAACCATGTGCTTGTTTATGTCTGAAATAATGTGTTCTTCGTAAAAAAAATGTAAAACTTCAAACTTTGTTACAATGACATGTTGTAGACATTTGGATCAAGCTTCTGGTTTAAAAACAGCTTTAAGTAGAACTCTATGGTATGCTGGGTCCTTCCTTATGGGTAAACTATTTAGCAACCAAGCTCTGCATCTAAACTCTGCATCTAACCACTTTTGGTCTGTTTTTGTTGGGTTCCTTATTTTATACAGAAGTAACATGAGGCAAAAAGTCTCACTGATTTTTTTCCTAAGTTTGGCCAGCATTTCTGTAACACAGAGGAGGCCTTGTATTTAGACACACACACAAATGCACATTGACTCCCCTAGCCCACAGGCTAACTGAATCGCTACCAAATGCATGTGAAAATCCGTAACGAATTGCGTTTTCGAGATGTTCCTGCATTGGACTGCAGAGTTCTTTTTTTATTTTTCTGACCAAGTTTCTTTTGTGACCATTTATGATGGCATCACTCGGGCCAAGCTGATTGCACTGGCTTTTTTAAGGGTGTACTGAATTGAGGGGATGGTTTAGAGTAGATATATAGGCATAGCAAGTAGTTATGAAAATGGCTGCTAAATCTAAGTCAAAGGCTTTTCCCATGCTGTTCTCTCCTCCTGTTATGGATTGGCTCTCTTGCACCTCTTTCTTAACATTGTGGTGGAGATCGTGAAGTTCATTAGGAAATAAAATTATACAGTACAGAATTGGATGAACAAAAAATCTGAAACAATATAAATGTCACCGCGTGTCATAAATAGTGGCCAGTGTAAGTGAGAATCTAACTGGGATTTACAGCTTTTGGAAACTGTTTAGAGCCACTCATCACTTTGTTGTTTGTCTATTATATAATTTTTTCTCAGTAACACACAAGAGGCACATCACAGCTCTAGAGGTCCCTGGCTTTGATTTTCGGCCTAATGTGGAGTTTGCATGAGTTTCCTCCCACATTCCAAAGACACGCATTAGGTCAGTTGGTCACTCTGTAGCGTCCCAGTGTGAGTGAGTGTGCATTTACCTTCGCCCTGCTATGTGACCCTGAGCTGGATAAAGTGGTTAAGAAAACAAATGTTTTGTTATAACAAACACAGAGGTGTAAAGCGGCTAAAATATTCTACAAAAAAGTAAAAGAAAGTTTTCTCAGTGTAAAAGCTACTTACTTTTTTAACAGCTGGTGGTTGGACTCTCCTGTGTATTGCAAAACGGACAAGGTGATAAAAAATATCTTAAGTAGTTCTTTCTAATTAAAACACCTATTAAATTAAAGTGCAATAACATAACAAAACATGTCGACACACCATATGAAGTTATGGAGGTACACTGTGTCATTTTACTTTAGACAATCCCATAAAAGCTTTTTAAACAATACAACCACTAAAAAGTATAATAAAGCATTATAAAGCTGTTGCCTTTTTTGCAATTAAAGCCGAAGTGGTCTGTTAAATATAACCAGGGGTTCACTTTCAGCAGAATTCGACTGGGTTTTACTGAGCTAGGTTTGCACAACTGGTGTCTGACTTGACCCATGTCAATCTTTCTTGTGAATTTAGTGCCAGTTTATTCTCTCATTCATTGCAGTAGTTTCTGGGGTGCTTTTTTCACGTTATGTATTTACATTCATTTAAATACAGTATGTGATTTAAAATCTAGTGAAGTGCAATTTATAAAGCGAAACATACTTAAGTGATAGTAAAACTACAGATTTTTAAAGCTGCTTTAAAAGGTCAAGGTAAAAACAAAAACTCCTCAATTACAGTAACTTGAGTAGATGTAATTTGTTACCTTGCAGCTCGGCGTAAGACTGATCCTTTTTCATGAGTCATGAGTGCCTTTGTGTAACTCTCTAGCTGACATCAGTGCAGGGTCAGATGACAAATAAGTTGAAGGTAGATCAAGTAATGTTATAACACTGCACTCACTCATCATACATATTTTTCGAGTTTGATAGTGATCAGTGGCGCGTCGGCCTAATTTTTGCATTCCATTTGCGATTTCTCAGTTTTGCCACTAGAGGGCAAAAAATGACAGAGATAGAGAGCTGGATGTTATGAGCGGCGTACACGCGTGTGTGTGTGTGTGTGTCTGCGCAGAATGTTACCTTAAAGCTAGGCATCACAGTCACACAGGCCAATTTAGTAAATGAACCCAATGCATGTCCTTAGATGATGCACCCACAGCAGCATGGGGAGCTCATGCAGACTTCAGTCAGGAGGAGTCAGAGGTAGGGATAGAATTTGGGATGCTCGAGCTATGTGGGGGTCGCCTTGTCACACGTTAGGTGTAGTTGTAGTACTAATGTGCTCATAAGAGAGATAATATACAGGTGGTGGGGGACAAAATGTGTACTAATTACAATAGGACAGTCACATATACTCACAACGCCATATACAGCTTGTTACAATACAAAATTATAGCTTGTTGCAAAGCTTGCTATGACCACACACACACACACACACACACACACACACACACACTCACAATGTCTGGGGTTAAAAGATTAGTTTATTTCCTATTATAATTTATTGTAATTGTTAAGACCTCAGTTGTTAAAGTGAGCGGATGCTAATCAGATGATTATTAACACTTCCTGTATAAACACTTACTGTAACAAGAATATATTACATTTATATAATACATTTACATTTTTTTTACCTTTGTTTTCTCAGTCATATCATCTAGCAAGGTAACAATTAGTCTGATCAGCAGTCATTGTGCCATTGGAAAGTCCCCACATGGCTAACAAGACAAACATGTGTGGACATGTTTTTATATTACATCTTGTCGAAAACCTTTATTTTTTACCCTGTGGTGATTTTGTTGGTCATCATCTACATTCATTTCTAAAAAAATGGCAACTTTCTTAGGTTACTTTGGTTAAGGTAGGGATATGTTGTAGGTGTAGCATTTAGTAGCAGCAGTAATATTATGTGTGTCTGTGTGTACATGTGTGCATGAGCTTTACAGTTCAAGGGCATTCAAGGGTTTTCCTGGTTCCCATGAAGGCACGAATTTGCAGCAGAAAGTATGAAAATGAATGAATAATGGTTAAGGGCCTTTCTGAAAAAGTCAAAAGTGACATCTTGGTGGAGGCAGGATTTGAACTCGCTGCATTTCACTTAGTGGTTCAGAATCCTAAACTCTGAAGGTTAATTGTTATTTCTACTAACTGCATTTCTAAAATGATATTGGGATTAGTTTATACGTTTCATTTTATATAATCACATCTGCACTATTTTTAAAATCCACACAAATTGGACGTTGACCGTACAATCCCAGAGTCATGTAGTATTTTTACGCTGCAGTAATGTAAATATTTGGGGTATTTTCACAATATAGATAAAAATTCATCAAAATTACCACTGAAAAAGAGTGATGAGTGCTTAAAACGAATGATACTTTTGTTTGATGGAAGTCAAAAATGCACGGATGCATTGACAACATGGAAGATCAGCCAGATGAAACAGAAACTCAACAAGTGAATGTGAACAAGTTTATGTAGTTATAGGTGAGAGAGAATATACAGGTGGTGGGGGACAAAA
>JAUZSU010164297.1:0-13610 GCA_034780255.1 Parotocinclus maculicauda | reverse complement strand
TTGGGAGGAAAGAATCGGCGCGTTTATCTCCCGGAAAAGGGAGTCCTCTTAGCTCGGGGCGCTGGAGGACCCCAACAGGTTCCTCCTCAGTTCCTTCTTTAGTTCTGGAAGCTCCCCTTCAGTGAGTCAGGGCGTGTTTGGGTTATTTACATAATGGCTTCCTGCACATGCTCGGACATTTTTCGCTCAATCACGGTTCAAAACAAAATCTCTTTACTGTAAACAAGAAGATCGTTCCTCCACGTTGGCGCTCGCCAGCCGCTCGATTGCTTCAAGGTTCGAGTCTGATTAAAGCGTGGTGATGTCAGCCCTCGACTGGCTGAGCGTAAAAAAAGGAACAGATTATTATATTGGGATCGAACGACCATGAAGAAACAAAGCGTTTTGGTTTTGTTAGAAGCTTTATTATAGTAGAACATCAGGATGTCATAATCAGATCTGAAGTTCTCACAGAACCTGAATCGTCTCGAGAGTCTGAGCGTCCCCCTTCTCCGGGGTAGAGGGACCAGGAACCAAAACCTAAAAAAGGCACCAGGTAAACACTTGTTTCTCCGAACGACCTGGGCGGTAAAAACATCCCCCTGGACAATTTAGCAACATCAGATGACCTAACACATGGTTGGAATGTAGGAGGACACGTGAAGGACATGTCCTGGACCTGAACGACCCTGACGAGACAGATCTTTTTTGTAGAGCACAGGTTCGAATCCCTGACGTCTCGCTCCTGGTGTCCGGAGTTCCTTGTTTCCCGAGTCGTAATGGTCCTTGGGTCCGGGGCTCTGTCTGGGCCGGGCCGGGCAGCGGACCAGGAGGTCGTCAGAATGCAGAATTTCTGGTCCGGCTTTCTTTCTATTTGTGTCAGATTTATGTTTTACTCTTTGGCGACGAGCTTGATATCCGAGTCTCTGTTTTTTTTCGGCTAACGTTTCGGGACGGGACGAGGAACCAAAACGCAGATGAACTTCCACCTTCATTCTAGTCTTCTGCTGGAAAAAGTGGTTCCATTGTCCGGACTGTTCCATTGTTTTTATTCACACCTGGCTTGTGTTTCGGGTTCTGTCCTCTGGGGCGGGACGTCCAGGTTCTCCCTGAAGACTCCGATAGGGAAAACATTCCTGTACGAGGTTAAACCAGGAACGGTTTCTGCTTCCACGATCAGATAAAGCCGTCCCCGTCAGACAGCGATGAGGCAGCGATGATTTACACCGCGCTCGTGTTTAGGATTCCCCGAGAGCTGGACGGAAATATTAAGCAATCGAAGAATCGTTAACATTCTTGTGCGTCCTGGATCCAGATGTTTCCTCTCAGCGTCAGGGTTCATTAGGACGGACCGGTGAAATGAGCTGTCGTTGGTACTGGAACTGAGCGATGGTGCGGCCACGGTTCCATCAGAGCGCCGGTACTACACCCGGAAGCTTTAGTTCTGGAACCGATCGATCTTGATCTGAAGAGATCTGGCTTTATGAATGGATCTGGAGTCCTGTGTGCTGGAACTGGAGATTTTAGTTCTGGAACTGGTCCTGGTTTCTTTGGTTCTGTAAATGTAGTTGTTGATTCTGGTACTGCTGGAGAAGAAACTGAGGTACTAGAAATTTAGTGTTTAGCAGTGGAACTGATTTTTTTTCTTTACCACTGAAGCTGGAACCTTTCGGTAACCAAACTACTGGCTTTGGTTCTGGAACTGTATTCTTCAACCCTGGAACTAAAGTCTTTTGTAATAAAGCTGGAGTCTCCAATAGTGGAACTATTTTTAATCTCTGAAACTGGAGAACTGAGAGCTTTGGTACTGTAACTTTACTCACCGGTTCTGGAACCATGATAAATCCAGTAGAGCTGGACTCATTACTTCTGGAACTCCTGTATTCTGTCCTGAAGCTGGAGCTTTTAGATCCAGAACCGGAGCTTTTGGGTTAAGGGGTTTAGGGTTCTTCTTCTCGTCCTGCAGGTGTTCCTCAACACAGCTGTGTGATTCTCCTCCGCTCGGTTCCTCCCGTTCGCTCAGGAGGACCCGATTATGGAGGTTCTGTAAAACGTCAGCACCCCTCCTGGAGTTCAGGGATCAGAATGTCAGAGGAAAACATGTAGGAGCTGCCAGAGTGAGTCGAGTCAGAAGAGAGGAACGAACTCTGAAATCATTTCACAACATCCTGTAGGAGCTCAAACGATGCATCCCAAACACGCTGATGGACTGCCCTGATTAGGAACCAGGAGAACCGTGCCAGAGGAACAGCATGTTCCTGTAAGAAACGTCCTCTAAAAGGGTGCAAGAACCATCAGGTACCGGATTCAGGACGCAAATCTGCAATGGAACCTGGTCCTTTTTATAACTGGAACTCAAAACTGGAAGCTTTTATGCTGAAACTGGGATTTTTGGAACATGGGGCTTAAACTAAAAGCTTTAGTACCGGTACTGGAGTCGTTGGTAGTACCGGTACTGGAGTTGTTGGTAGTACCGGTACTGGAGTCGTTGGTAGTACTGGTACTGGAGTTGTTGGTAGTACTGGTACTGGAGTTGTAGGGGCTGGACAGGATGGTACTGGAACTGTTTAGTTTTAGAGAGACTGAGTTTTTGGTCTGGACTAAAAGTCCTGCTTGTAGAAGTTGAACCTTGATTTGTGATACTACAACAGAACTGGAACTTTTATTATAGGGTTCGGTACTAAAACTAAAACTGAAATCTTTAGTACCGGAATCAAACCCTTTTGTTACTTTAACTCTTTGGCAGAACTAAAAGCTGGAACCAAAGTGTTCTCGTTCCTCCAACACCAAAACAAAAATACAACCTGATAGAAACTCGGCCGTCTTCAGGGAATTTTCCTCGGGTCCAGATGCGAGGGCTTATCGCCGTGGAAACGTGGAAACATTCAATAACAGACGTCCCCTTTTTATTTCTGGTTACAGTAACGTTTTTACGGTTGTTATTGTTATATAAATCCGATTTTACCCGAGCAACACAAACACTGGTCCGGACGTCTGTGGCGTCTCAGCGCTTTCTGTCCCGTTACTAAGAGAGGATAAAAATGATGTCTGATTTCCCTCGGACGTCCCACGGGGGGTCTGTTTTGGAGATACCATGGCAGGCGTAAGGGGGAGAGGAATTGTTTTTGTTTTCGAGCTGAATTCCTCAGTGATGGATGATTTAGGATGATCTGCTTCCACTCCCTCCGTATCTGTGACCCTGAAGCTCCTCGGCTCTTCTCTGCTTATCAGCACTTACAGGAACCATGGTAAGGACGGGAACTGTGTACAGGTCCTAAGCTATTAGGTACCGACAGACTCTTATTCATTACAATGTATTAGAAAATAGTTCCTGGTTCTGGTCCCTGTGGTGCTGTAAGAGTTCTTGGTTCTGGTTTCTTTTGTGCTGCAGGAGTTCCTGGTTCTGGTCTCGGTTTTGCTGTAAGAGTTCCTGGTTCTGGTATCTGTTGTGCTGTAAGAGTTCCTGGTTCTGGTACGGGTTTGGTGTAATAGTTCCTGGTTCTGGTCTCTATTCTGCTGTAAGAGTTCCTGGTTCTGGTCTCTGTTCTGCTGCAGAAGTTCCAGGTTCTGGTTGTTGTTCTGCTGTAGAAGTTCCTGGTTCTGGTATCTGTTCTGCTGTAGGAGTTCCTGATTCTTGTCCCTGTTCTGCTGTAAGAGTTCCTGGTTTTGGTCCCTGTTCTGCTGTAGGAGTTCCTGGTTTTGGTCCCTGTTCTGCTGTAGGAGTTCCTGGTTCTGGTTCCTGTTCTGCTGTAAAAGTTTCTGGTTCTGGTATCTGTTCTGCTGTAAGAGTTCCTGGTTTTGGTCCCTGTTGTGCTGTAAGAGTTCCTGGTTCTGGTCCCTGTTGTGCTGTAGGAGTTCCTGGTTCTGGTCCCTGTTCTGCTGTAAAAGTTCCTGGTTTTGGTCCCTGTTCTGCTGTAAGAGTTCCTGGTTTTGGTCCCTGTTCTGCTGTAGGAGTTCCTGGTTCTGGTATCTGTTCTGCTGTAGGAGTTCCTGGTTCTGGTCCCTGTTCTGCTGTAAGAGTTTCTGGTTCTGGTATCTGTTCTGCTGTAGGAGTTCCTGGTTCTGGTCCCTGTTCTGCTGTAAGAGTTCCTGGTTCTGGTTCCTGTTCTGCTGTAAGAGTTTCTGGTTTTGGTCCCTGTTCTGCTGTAAAAGTTCCTGGTTTTGGTCTCCGTTGTGTTGTAAGAGTTCCTGGTTCTGGTATCTGTTCTGCTGAAAGAGTTCCTGGTTTTGGTCCCTGTCCTGCTGTAAAAGTTCCTGGTTCTGGTATCTGTTCTGCTGTAAGAGTTCCTGGTTCTGGTCCCTGTTGTGCTGTAAGAGTTCCTGGTTCTGGTCCCTGTTGTGCTGTAAGAGTTCCTGGTTGTAACGTTTACCTGATGGTAAGCTTTGGTGTTGTAAGAGTTCCTGGTTTTGGTTCCTGTTGTGCTGTAAGAGTTCCTGGTTGTAACGTTTACCTGATGGTAAGCTTTTGTGCTGTAAGAGTTCCTGGTTTTGGTCCCTGTTGTGCTGTAAGAGTTCCTGGTTCTGGTCCCTGTTCTGCTGTGTGTGTGTGCTATCAGTACTCTCTGGTAAGAGTTCTTCTTGTCGGTGGAACCAGACTGGTTAAAGGCTGGATTTGGCTCGGTTCCTGTTGCCTTTTTAAATCCAGTGGAGAGAAGATCAGTCATGGTAAGTTCACCCTCCCTGAAGGCCCTCTGCCTAACGACGGCTAAAACGCACAGAAAACGCAACGTGAAGAACGAAAGAATTCCTAATGAAAACAAGATTTCCAGCGATAAGGCCACTTAGCGGCTAGGACGTGAACTCACGCGTGCTTAGTCAATTCCAAAACGTTTGTGCAACAAAAGCGAAATGACGAGAAAAACTCATTCTGAGATTTATTAAGCAGCGGCCTAATGGCTTACAGATTCAAAACCAATCTGAAAAGATCTAGAACGTTCCTGGTTCTAGGCGTGACTAAAAGTCCACAGGTTCTGACAGGTTCTTACAGGTTCTGACCGGTCCGGTTCGATTAGATCAGCGTTACGAAGCCTGGTGGTTTGTTTTTTTTACGATAAAGGAGAAAATCGACACATTTTTACACAAAATACTCCTTATGTAAAAAGTTACTTATTATAAAAGAGTCAGTCCAATCTCGGTTAGTGAGTCAGTGTTTGAATCAGTGAATCATTTGATCAATATCTGATTCATTCCGTGTCTTTTAGTGAGTCAGTGTCTGAATCAGTGAATCATTTGATCAATATCTGATTAATTCCAGTGTCTTTTAGGGAGTCAGTGTCTGAATCAGTGAATCATTTGATCAATATCTGATTCATTCCAGTGTCTTTTAGTGAGTCAGTGTCTGAATCAGTGAATAATTTGATCAATATCTGATTCATTCCATTCTTGTTTAGAGACTCCGTTTCTGAATTAGTGAATTGTTTGGTTGTTTCAGTCTTATTTAATGAGACAGTGTCTGAATCAGTGAATCATTTACTCATTATAAAAGAGTCATTCCAATCTTAATTAGTGAGTCAGTCTTTGAAAGTCAGTGAATCATTTGATCAATATCCGAGTCGCTCCAGTCTTTTTTAGTGACTCAGAGTCGGAATCAGTGAATCATTTGGTGGTTTCAGTCTTATTTAGTGAGACAATGTCTGACTCAATGAATCATTTCCCCATAATGAGTCATTCCAGTGTTTTTTAGAGTAAGTAAGTGAACCACTGAATCGTTTCTGAATCAGTGAATTGTTTAGTCATTATAAAAGAGTCATTCCAGTCTTAATTAGTGAGTCAGTGAATCATTTGTTAATGATGAGAGTCGTTCCAGTCCCTTTTAGTGACTCAGAGTCTGAATCAGTGAATCATTTTGTCATGACCTGAACCAGCGTTTGAATTATTCAAAAGTTCTGTGATGAGATTCAGAGAGTCAACATTTAGACGAGTGAATCATTTGGCCACGGTGAGAGTTTTGTTCTCTCATCTGCTGCTCTGTACAGTTTATCAGAGACGACGTTCTGCACCTGATAGGAACCTGCCTTAGATAAAGTCACAAAAGTGAGTAATATCCAAACCCCTGGCAACTTTTTCTCCCCGGTATCATGTGACTGGGGAGCAGGTGGGTTAAATTTGGTGTAATTGCTCTCACGCTCTCATACCAGTCACTGGAAGATCATCATGGTACCTCAGGTCTGGATAAGGAGTTTGTTTTCAGCACATGGTTCGATGCCAGCAGAAGCTGTTATTAAGTTCTCTGTTCTGATTGGTTAAATATGCAGATGGAACCTGAACTGACTCGTTGCTAGCTTAACACGACGCTCTGGATAATCCACGCTAAGAACCTCTGAGCTTCGGCTTGTCAATAATTATAAAAACGATCTGATTTCACTTTGGATTATATGGAGATCAAGCTCCCGTAGCATCACAGCCAGGATTTGTTTGTGACGTAGAACCGTCCCGGGAGCGTAAATAATTATTAGAACCTTCCTGTTCATTAAGCATGTGAGCGGGGTTCACAAACTTTTGCACACGACTATTATTAAGAGATTTTAACTGTGGTTTGACGCATAGCCATGCTGTTTTTAAAAAAATGTTAATAACATAATTATAAATGAGCATTTTGAATCGATGAATCGATGGCTCATCTGATCCTGTTTAGTGAGTCAGTACATGAATCAGTGAATCATTTGGTCCTTATAAGAGTCATTCTTATCTAGTTGTGAATCAGTATATGATATTAATTAAGCATTTGGTCATGATTAGAGTTGTGCCGGGCTTGTTTAGAGTGAGTCGGTGTCTGAATCAGTGAATCATTTGTCCGTTATGAGAGTCATTCCAGTCTTGTTTATCGAGTCAGGGTTTGAATCAGTGAGTCATTTGTCGGTTTCAGTCTTTTTTAGTGAGACAATGTCAAGTGAGTCAACGAATCATTCCTCATGATGAGTCATTCCAGTCTCTTTTAGTAAGTCAGTGTCTGAATCGGTGAGTCAGTTGGTGAGATTGTTTCCAATATTGTTTAGTCGAATCAATAAATCCTTTAGTCATAGATCAGTGAGTCGGTCTTTGAGTCTGTGAATCATTTGATCAGTATCCGAGTCGTTCCAGTGTCTTTTAGTGAATCAGTGTCTGAGTCAGTGAATCATTTCATCGCTGTCTGATTCGTTCCATTCTTGTTTAGTGACTCAGAGTCTGAATCAGTGAATCATTTGGTTCTTTCAGTCTTATTTAGTGAGTCCATGACTGAATCAATAAATCATTTCCCCATGATGAGTCATTCCGTGTTTTTTAGAGTAAGTAAGTGAAACGCTGAATTGTTTCTGAATCAGTGAATCATTTAGTCATTATAATAGAGTCATTCCAATCTTGATTAGTGAGTCAGTCTTTAATTCAGTGAATCATTTGATTGGTATCTGAGTTATTCCAGTCTCTTTTAGTGACTCAGAGTCTGAATCAGTGAATTATTTAATCATTAACTGAGGCGTTCCAGTCTCTTTTAGTGACTCAGTGTCTGAATCAGTGAATCATTTGATCAATATCCGAGTCGTTCCAGTCTCTTTTAGTGAGTCATTGTCTGAATCAGTGAATCATTTGGTTCTTTCAGTCTTATTTAGTGAGACCATGACTCACTCAGTGAATCATTTCCCCATGATGAGTCATTCCGTGTTTTTAAGAGTAAGTAAGTGAACCGCTGAATCGTTTCTGAATCAGTGAATCATTAAGTCATTACAAAAGAGTCATTCCATGCCATTAGTGAGTCATTAGTGAGTCAGTCTTTGAGTCAGTGAATCATTTGTTCATGATGAGAGTCGTTTCAGTCTCTTTTAGTGACTCCGTCTCTGAATCAGTGAATCATTTTGAATTGTCCAAAAGTTCTGTCATGAGATTCAGAGAGTCAACAGTTAAACGAGTGAATCATTTGGCCATGGTGAGAGTTTTATCCTCTCATTCTGCACCATTCTGACTCACCCCCCTCACACACACCCCTCACGATTCGGTGAATCATTCGGTCACGACTGAGATTCGCTCCTCTCTTGTTTAGTGAGTCACTGTTTGAACCTGTGAATCATTTGTTTACGACACCGACTTCATCTTTAAAGGCGACTTTTTTTAAAGGTTTGCATCTTACAGTCGTTTTATCGCAATGCCAGCCTACTCTGATTGTTTGTTTATATCATTTGATTCACGTGTCGGGATAACAGGGTCCATATTTTGGTGTGTGTGTGTGTGTGTGTGTATTATATAATCATATAAAATATCACTGAGTGATTGGTTCATGACTCAGGCGTTATGAATGCTGAGCGAGTCGGCTTGGGATTTTGTATAATTGAGCATTTACCTTTAAAATATGACAGCTGGTACGACAAGAAATTGGCAGCCGGGTTCCACCAGTCCACCAGGTCCCAACAGACTGGCTGGACGTCTGCCAACAGCGATTAGTTTAATAAAGCATTTTGGTGACCAAGCATGAAAAAACAATGCCGTCACTCTATTTTTAACTTTAATAAATAGCACATTTTTGAGCGTGCGAGTCACCGCCAGCGGCCGTTCTGAGGAATCTGAGCCTCGCTGAAGAGAAGCAGATGTCAGACGCTCGTTCCAGAGTTGAGGCAGGCGCAGACGCAGACGCAGACGCGCACGCAGGTTGCGGACGGTTTCGGAGCGTGACCGTGCGCCCAGCGTGTCGTAACACAGCTGCTGCCTGATGCCTGACTGAGGCCTGACCGATTAGCGCCGAGCTTGGAGAAGGTCCAGGCTGAACGGGGTCCCCCCGTGAGAGCGAGAACCTTCTGGTCGTTTTGGGATCGCCGGGTCGCACTTCGGACCTGAGGCGACCCCGGAGATCAGTCTTCTAAAGTTAAAACAGTAAGTGCTTCAGCGTGGCTTCCATGGCTTCCTGAGGGCCACGCAAAGAGCAGATTAAGGAGAAATGCCGCTCTGGGTTGAGCTCCAGTTGGACGGCGCCCGTGCTCGAGCTCGAGCTCGCTCGGATCCGACGGCCTCAGGTCGGCTCTCGTTCCACTCGTTGATGGATTCTTGGTGAACGGTGAGGAAAGATCTGGGCTTTAAGCCGTCCCCACTGGGACTGTCTCGGAACAGTGAGTGGTTTTGGACCCAGAACCCTTACACACAGTTCATTCTTACACAACGGAGCAGCACACTCGAAAACACCGCAGTTCGACGGTTAACCTCAGTTTCATATCGCGTTCTGATTAAGTAAATCTAATTACGAAAAAATGCGTCAAATTAGTCCCATGTGTCCGTTCCTTCCCGCTTTCTGTCAGGTCACGTCGGGTCAGGATTCAAACGGGGTCTCGAAAATAGCTCCTGTGCTTCTTAACCACCAGTAAATAGGAACTCTGTGGTTCCCCCTGCTCCTGAAACATCATCATCAGACTCTGAGCTTCAGCTTTAACACGATTTAATTGGTTTAAAAAAACATTGATTTTCATTCAGCAATTCACAAGGCAGGTTAGGTTACTAAGGCACGGTGGGTTTTGGTCAGGTGCAGGACTAAGACCTGATTGGACATGGGTCCGAGACACAGTGGGTTCTGGCCGAGTGCAGGTTCGATAGCAGGGGCGTGTCTGAAACCTGATTGGTTCTGGTCTGCTTTGATCCTTTTTTGATCTTTCCGCTAGAGTGGGGCCATATAAAATAAATAGAGTGATTTTTGAAGAGTGATAAAAAGTGAACGGAGAGTGTGATCACTCTGTAACCTAACATGGCCAGTGACATCATACCCAGGTCCAGGCTGTCCGATTTTCATGCGTGTAGCTCCGAAATTGATCGAGCTACGGCTGTGCGAATTTTGCCGTAATGTTAAGCCTATGGGACATTTCTCGCAGAAAAAAAGATCGTAGCGGGCGAACGAAACGACATTTTTCTTAGCTGTGTACAAGAACACTTCTCCCGAGCATACCGGACATTTCGGCATTCGTCCCGTGCCGATAGGTCGAAAGCTGTAGGAGGAGATACCGGCCGAAATTCGGGTGGAGTGATAATAACAGATATACAATATAACAATAAGAATAAAATCGGATAACGATATATCAGTTGCACAGCAACACATAATAAGGAGCTAATGGAAGAGACGAAGCTGCTGATGCTGTATAAGCGTCCCGTAACCTTTCTGACTGATCCCTAACATCAAAACCGGCTAGAAGATCAGTCACTTTATGTTTGCTGACGGGACTAAAACTGATCTTCAGCGTCGTGGCTTTTCGGTCGAGCCAGGACTCCGTTAAGAACCCACTTCGTTTATCTCAACTTTCTAAATAAGCCTAATAAACCTTGACTCGTTGTAACGATCAGGCTCCTCGTTAAAACTCTAGTTCGTAACCTCCAGTGAGGTGTGGACTGTCAGTTATGGTGTTATGGTGTCTTGCTTTAGCTCCTGATCTTTCCCTTCGCTTGTAAACGTCACTCATCCTGAGTCGAACCAGATGAAAGGTCCTGCTCCCCCCAAAAAACCTCCTTCAAAACGCCTCCTTCAGAAATCTTTCGGATTAGACTCCGGGCGTTTTACAAGTTACGATATTTGTCCCTGTCAGAATCCATTTGTTGGATTCCAGAACCTCAGCGCTCGGACGGCTTTCGGAGACGTGACCTCGAAGCGACGTTCACAGTTCATGCAGCAGGAAAGGAAAAGGCTTGTCGTCAGCGACCGCGAGTCGTGAGGAAACAGCTCCTGATGTTCCCGTGTCAAACGTGTGTTATAATCCCTCCGGCAGTTCCCAGGTCTGATCTGCGTTCTCCATCCAGAGGAACGTGCCTGGAGTGGAGCTCTAGTGGGAACCGACCCCCTTAAACCAGGCCTGTATGGACCAGAAGGTTCAAACCCTGCCCAGCAGCACCCTTAAAACACAAAACACACGGCTCGGATTGGATGACCAAAACGTAAACGTGAAGAACCTGCAGCTCCAGAGAAACTCTGGACCTGTGTGGAACTTGGACGCTTTCCCACGTGTGAAAGACAGTTGTTACAACAACAGGGTGTTCTCTTAAATTGGCAGGAGGAAGGAGACCCTGTTATCACGCCCAGTTTGTGACACGCCTACATTTAAACATCTCAAATCAAATCCATACAGTTTCCCGTATGAGAAGATATGAAGGAAGATATGCCGTATATGAAGTGTCCCACTCCTGCATCGCAACGCATCGTTATACCTCTATCTAAAACTCGCTCAAAATGTCTAAAATTAAATACAGTGTTTCCTCGTTACTTCGCGGTTTACCTTTGGCGGACTCGGTGCATCGCGGGTTTTAAAAAAATATGAATTGGAAAGAATATATCGCATATTTTTGCCGTTTCGCGGGTTTTTGCTGAACTCGATCCAGAAGGCCAGACTATTTTGATTGCTTGTTTCGCGGATCAGCCAACAATCATATTACAAAAATACAAAAAAAAATAATTGTTTTCTTGAATTTTGCGGATCCGCCGCAGTTCTAATGGTTGAAATTAAAAAAATAAAAATTATAATTATTTTTTAGCTTTTTCCGTCCTCCGGTGGAGAGCCAACGGTATTGTTCTGTACCTATATTTTTTTCCCAGATTCCCTTTAATTTAATTGTAGATTAAATAAATTTTATTTTTAACTAAAAATTTATTTTTATTTCTTCCTCCTTCCTTGTATTGATTCCACATAGTCCTCGAGAATTTAAAAAAAACATTTCTCCCTCCTCAGTAGATTCTTAAGTAGAAACATCCGAGGAACAAACAATTAAAAAAGTCTGGGCAAACGTATACATATACAAATATTTGATCAACTTTTACATTATAAAAAATATATTAAAAATATGAATCCTAACAATAAAGGAATGTTATAAATCATAAAAATATTACGATTTACAGTAAATAGCGTATTTACTCAGCGGATGAATACTCACCAAAAACGAGAAGTAACAATAGAGCATCGCCCGTCTGAGTCGCTACTTCCCGACATGACAAGTTTTTATCTGCGGTTTTGTGTTCGCTGTTTGTGAAAGTTTCATTATTCATTCAAGCCCTACGATGTTACCCAAACGTTCTGCAAGTTCTACAGCTAAAATAGTGTATAAATACTTAAATGATTATAGCGTCTCTACTTAGCAGATTTTCGTTTATCACGGGTGGTCCTGGAATGTAACCCTCACCATAAACGAGGGAACACTGTACTCCTGTTTGTGCTTCTTTGTTAATGCATCATTGTGCGTTATGAGCAGCACCACAATATTGAACATACTCCATATTAAACACTGTCATGATATTCTCGCTCTGTTCCAGGTATGGCTCCTAGCCCAGAGTTTGGCATGGAAAAGCTGAACCAAACCCCGAAAATGAATAACAAAGTTGATGGGACTCCCAAAACCGAATCGAAAAAGGTAATGAACTAGTCAGTAGAACTGTGAACTACTGCTTCCAAAAATTAGAGGGACTCCAAAATGAAATATCCCCTATTTTTTGTGAGCAGTGTAGATGTGTGTTTCTGTAATCTGGCACCAGTGGATTTGTAGGTATACAGTTTGAGTTCCGGTGGTGCCTTCTGACCTGGTTGGGCTTCACACAGAGATATTTCCCCTCGTCTGAGGGAGCACATGTCTGAACGGGGGCTTTTATGTGACAGCAACCCTTTAAACGCTTTATTCTTCTGTCATGGCGTCTCTGTAGAAGTCAAACTCTTCCACGACCACGAATGAGAAAATAACTCGGCTCTATGAGCTGGGTGCTGAACCAGAGAGGAAGATGTGGGTGGATCGTTACCTGGCCTTTGCTGAGGAGAAAGCCATGGGCATGAATAATCTTCCTGCGGTGGGCCGTAAGCCTCTCGACCTCTTTCGTCTTTACGTGTCTGTCAAGGAGATTGGCGGCCTCACTCAGGTGAGCGTGCGTGCGCACAGCAAGTATGCTACCACAGCCAATAGGAGATGTTGTTATTTACAGTACTTTTGCTTCAGGGTTATTTATATTTGGTGGAAAGACCTTAATTGTGAGTTACTGTATTCCTCAGATATGTAGCTCGTTTTTAGTGTTTCAAAGCTTTAATATTTCAATTAAACTGTAAAATGAGTCCTTGTGAACGATCAAATGAACGATCCTTTGTTTTTTTTACATTATTTCTTATAAAATACTTGTCACATCCAGGTGAATAAGAACAAAAAGTGGAGGGAGCTGGCCACAAACCTAAATGTTGGAACCTCCAGTAGCGCAGCTAGCTCACTGAAGAAGCAGTACATCCAGTGTTTGTACGCCTTCGAATGCAAGATTGAACGTGGCGAGGACCCACCGCCTGACATTTTCAACAATGACCCCAAAAAGAACCAGGCAAAGGTCCAACCCCCCTCTCCAGGTTAGTGCACACATTGTATCCCTCGTTTTTGCCATATTGTATTTAATTCATGGGGCTGGGCTAGATAGTATAGCCAACGATTTATGCTGCATGTACAGGAGTGGGTTAATAGGGCCGAAATCCATTATCACTATATGTTGTATTATACAGTCGATTCCGGTTAATAGGACCCCCGGTTAATGGGACCAGCCGCTTATTCGTACAAAATCCCAAAGTACAGAATCATATCCTATTATATACGTGTAATGTTATTCGCTTAATCGGACCAAAGAACGTGTACAGTATGTAATATCCGTGAAGAAACTCTTCGTCTCTGGCATCACTACCCGA
>JAUZSU010164286.1:0-13611 GCA_034780255.1 Parotocinclus maculicauda | reverse complement strand
ATGTTACATAGCACGTCCCGTCTTCTAACATAGGGCATGTTCGTTTAATCGGACCAGCCCGTTATTAGGACCAAAACGATCGCGTCCCGATGTGGTCCCATTAACCGGATTCGACTGTAATGTACAGCAGGTGTGGGAAAAGTTTAAATTCTAGCTTTATTTAAAAATGGTTCACATAAGTATTTTTTAATTAAAAATGTAGTTTACAGCAGTGTCTTGTTAATCTAAGGTCAGTACTAAATAAATTAGTGAATGATAGTGGGTATCACTTAATAAAGTAAATGATGGCTGTATATATTTTCAGTTTCTTCTGTACACCTAGTAGTAACTAAATAATTGTGTAGCTATTTGGTAAGTGGAACTGATCACATGGAAAGTCAATGTAGAGACAATGAAGTGTACCTAATAATAATAAAGTGACTAGTGAGCGTATGCAATGTAGCAAGTACCTATATACAATAAGTTTGCCAAAAATAAACCACTTCTCAGCCCCTTAACGTTTCCTCTTTTTAGAAACCTCTTGGACAGCAGTTTAGGAAGGAGGTCCACATCCGAAACCTTCCTGCCCTATTTAAGAAGGTCAAACCTACTAAAGATATCTTGGACAACAGCACAACTACCGGACTGGAGACACTGTTTGCAGATGAACATGACGATCATTAAGGATTTTTTCTTTTTAAAACATGAACACTTGATTCCATCCTGTTTTGCTATTGGAAGCGTCTGAGTACGTGTTGTGTTAGAATACGGTTTGTGCCATATGTTAATCCACAAGGCAAAGAGAAATGTGAAGTGAGAAAAGAGAAGGACTGCTTTCCAGTATGAACGGACTACATTCCATCTGGCCCATTTACTTTGTGTCTTTGGTTAAACACTAACTGCAGTGACTAGTTTGTGTACGGGAGAAAGTCTTGTGCTATTTCTATTACACCGTTTTTAATAAATGTAGACTGGATCATCTTAAGTGTTTCACTTACTGTGCCTTCCAAAATGTAAAGAGGAGGTTTATAAGATCAGATACAGTGCCCTCCATAATTATTGGCACCCCTGGTTAAGATGTGTTCTTTAGCTTCTAATAAATTGATTATTTCCTAAATAATATAGGACCATGATGGAAAAAAATCCAACCTTTTAACTCAAGTGCATTTATAATCCCACATCAAATCATGTGTGCCACAATTATTAGCACCCCTGATGTTAATACTTTGTACAACCCTGTTAGCCCACAAAAGAGCACCTAATCTTCTCCTATAATGTTTCACAAGATGGGAGAATACAGAAAGAGGGATGTTTGACCATTCCACTTTGTACAATCTCTCTAAATCATCCAGCGACCTGGGTCCTCTCCTCTGACAGTAGATATGGACAGGTGTGGGCCAGTGGCTATTTTCTTGTAGCCATTGCCTGACTTGTGAAGGTCAACACACATCTGCCTTACTTAAATGGTCTGTTCCTTTGTCTTTCCTGTGTTGAAGAGAAATTGCTGCTGTCCTGTCATATTTATACCCCAGGGAAACAGGAAGTTGTAAATTACTAATGAAATACATTGAACAACTCCGTAAACTACTGTAGAAGTGACAGAAATTCTTTAATTACATGTATTTTCTAAGGATTGTTAGAAAAGATGGACATCCTTAAAAGCCAGGATCTCTGATGGTATGGGGGTGTGTTAGTGACCATGGCATGGGTAACTTCCACATCTGTGAAGGCACCATTAATGCTGAAAGGTACATACAGGTTTTGGAGCAACATATCTTTTTTAGGGACGTCCCAGTTTATTTTAGCAAGACAATGCAAAACCACATTCTGCACGTGTTAGAACAGTGGGGCATCATAGAAAAAGAGTACAGGTACTAGACTGTCCTGCCTGCAGTCCAGATCTGTCTCCCATTGAAAATGTGTGGTGCATTATGAAGTGCAAAATACGACAACGGAGACCCCGGACTGTTGAGAAACTGAAGTTGTACATCAAGAAAAAATGTTAAAAAAGAAAGGTGGAAAGGTGATGTAACACAGTGGTCAATATGCCCCTGTCTCAACTTCTTAGAACGTGTTGAAGGTATCAAATTCAAAATGTTTACCTCACTTCAAGACCTAAAATGCACTTTTGTTTCAATGTGTTTCAGGTCTGAAATGTCAGAATCATTATTATTCATTATCGAATAAAAAACAGAAAAATAAACAGCTAGATAAATAAATGAATATTGCATTTTGTTTTTGCCTTTGCTGATTTCCAGTTTGTGTGGAAAACAAACTGCATTATATTGTAACTCTAATACAAAATATTAAATACATTTAACAAATTATGCATACAGTGAGTTAGTTAATCAATAATTTAATTTGTAATTATCATTGCCAGATCCCATTTCTCATTACTTAGACCTTAAGCGATCTCCACAACCAAGTACATTAGGCTAGACGCCGACGATCATATTTTATTTTATTTTATTTTATTTTATTTTTATTTTATTGGGGTATTTTGCTGATCTGCCGCAGCACCAATGGTTGAAATAAAAAAATAATAATTTTATTTTATTTTTTTTTTCCACCCTCCGGTGGAGAGCCAACGGTATTGTTCTGTACATTAAATTTTTTTCCAGATTAACTTTAATTTAATTGTAGATTAAATAAATGTTATTTTTAAATAAAAAATATATTTTTATTTTTTTCTCCTTCCTTGTATTGATTCCACATAGTCCTCGAGAAAGTGCTAAAAAATAAAGATTTATTTAAATATTTTTTCCTCCCTCCTCAGTAGATTCTTAAATAGGGACATCCAAGGAACAAGCAATTAAGCCAAGTCTGGCCTAACTAAAAAGTAGTTCATATTTATCTTTTTACAGCTCAGCAGCAAGAAGTTCAGCAGCTGGAATGTGGGGGCACACCTGGATGGGTCACATAAGCACAGTCCTAGTTGCCACTGTGTGAGGTGCCCGGAGACAGAGACCAGATACTGTGCAGAGTAAAGTCTTAACTTTCAAAGGTGCCAGCCAACTTACGACCGGACTTAGTGGTGCAAGTGTACAGAGAGAGCTGCAATTAAGGCGTCAGAAACCTTACCTGGACTTAACCAAGGTGCCAGGAGCTGTAACGTAACTCTAATACCAACTGTTCCCTCTTCGCCAGAGGTGGGGATCAAACTAGAGTGGCTCAGTGGCTCAGTAGTTTCAGCGCTGAAACTCTTTGGTTCATATCCTGCCTCTAATGAAGAAAGTTCTGTCAGTTACAGAGTTGTATTCCAGTTTCTTGCACTGTTGTAAAGTCTAAGAGGTTCCTGGCACCATATAAAGTGCAGCACGTTGGTTTCCTGGCAACTGTGTAAAATCCAGGTGAGTGGACCATGGCGCCCTTGTGTTTATACAGTTTCCGTTCTCGGTGTGTATTCACCGGATTCCGTCCCATGTTCCACAGTTTCCCGGGTGCTCCTTCGGGTAGGAGCTGGGTCTGGGGTTGTGAGCAATCAACAATTGAAATATGTGATGCGTTCAAGGACTGAAAATGAACTAGAACATTTAATGTTGTTCATGAAAAATAAAACAGAAGCAGAAATATTTACTTACACAAAATCAGTACAGCTGCTGCTGTTCTGATCAGGTATTGTTAGCATCCTGATATTTTTTTAAATATATAAATTCAAGTCACAAACCATATTTACAGTAAATAAGCCAACAGGGTAGTTTATGTTACATTTTTCTTGGTCTTGGTTTCCCACCTGCAGCTGCTTATGATCACCTTCATACAGAAACAGCCTTAAAACACATAAATGCTTTTCTTTAAAAAAGCTTTAGAATTACAAATTGAACTACAAATATGCGCAAACTACAAAACAGTCTTTACAATTTACTCATGTAAAAGTAAAAACATTCCCAGTAAAAACTATGCAATACTGAAATCACTTCTGCTGCTCAAACTCATAAGCTGTTCCTTTTTTCTTCTAAATGGGATCTGTATTAGTTTGCTTTTAATTATCCGTATCAGTTAGCTTTTCCCATGAAAGTTCTCACACTAGCAGCAGAACCACAGTGGCCTGGCAAATAATTAAAGTGCAGTGGTGTTTGTTCACACATTGCTGCTCTTCCTCTTTCATCCTCATCAGCACTGAAGATCAGCTGCATCCCTCATCCTCACTGTCACCGAACATCAGCTGTATGTTTGTTTAATGTACAGGTTTATGGGTGAGAAAATGTGATGAGGAACAAACAGTGTGATTGCTGTGCAAGCAGCGTAATTAGAGGGAACGGGATTGTGTGTGTGTGTGTGTTTGTGTGTGTGTGTGTTCCAAGGTTGTATTGTATATCATTGTAAAGATCAAATGTCCTCACCTGGATAGGAAGATTTGACATTTTTTTACCTTACGAGGACATTTTTCTGGTTTTTACAAAGAAAACTGAAAACTGGAAAGGTTACAAAGAAACCAAAAGGGTACATAGATTTCCTTAGATTTGGATACTGAGGTTAATGCTAGGGTTTGGATTAGGTGTGGGCATAGAATTACAATGAAAAGTTCATAAAATATTGTGTTTGCATGTCTTTACTGAGGACATCATCTCACAGTGGCATCATGGGGACAATGGACGTCACGGAGAGTAAAATCACATCTTTATCAGAGAAATAGAATTAGAAGATCAGTCTCATGCTGATTTCAGAGGGACTTAGTGCGTGAGTGTGAGTGTGTGTGTGTGTGTGTGTGTATAAGAGAGAGAAATTTAATTTCTGAAAGCACATGCCCAAATAATAAAAGGTCCTGTAAGAAGTGTAAAGAGACACAACTATCCAGTTCATTGTATGTCTCCACAAAGATAGAAAGGACACATTGTGGGAACATATTGCTGGTCCCTATACGGAAATAGTTTATTTTTTGTACACAAAAAACATCTACAGCAATATTTGTATATATTATGTCAATGGAAAGTCCCCACAGTGACCCTGGGACTGTGGTAGCCTAGTGGTTAATGTCCTGGACTATGGACCAAAAGGCTCCAAATCCCAATGCTGCCAACTGCCACTGTTCCCCTTAACCCACAATTGTATGATTTCATCAGTTGTATTTTGCTTTGGATACAGATATTTGCTCACTAAAATGGATAAACTGATGGATCTGCACCTTATAAACATCTCTGGTTCCATGTCAATAGATTATTCCACTAATAATAGCAGAAGAACGTACGGAGAATCAGTGGTTACACCCAAAACTATGACTCACACACTCTGACACAGACCTAAAGCATGAACACCCAGCATGGGTTCAGTTTAACAACACAACTGACCAGAAACACACAGCACTGAATTAAGGTTCTTAGGATTTATATCCTGAGGGTTTGCATTAATGCACTATTTATCTGATTATATGTTATTGATCCAGAGCTGAATGATACAGTAACCAGATTCCAGATCACGATGGAATGAAATGGTTTTGAACATTTTTTGCATTCACTTTTTTATTTGCACAAATCATTAAAACAGTGGTTCCTGCACTTTTTTTGCAGTGCACCCTGTAAATAAGAATATTTTTCAAGTCTCCCAACACACATCATGCGTTTACTTCCAAACTCCACTGAAATTTATTTTAAACTTTATTTTAAACTTTATTTATAAACTATAATTTATACAAAATTGCTTCTTATTGAACAAAACAACGATAAGTGACAGAATCACTTTTACTGTGGAATTATTTCAAGTAACATACTTAACATATTTCATTTTTTTACTGTGTAACATAGCATTACTCAAAACATACCTCTTACTGTGCCACCTCTGCCCACTCCCCACTTTGGGAACCACTGCATTAAAATGTCACCATGGTAGAAAAAGATTGGTGATGATAAAATCCATAAAGATATTTCAGTAAAGCAGACACTGGCCTGTACTAGTTTAACAATCAATACAAACATGGGAGACAAACTAGCACCGACTCTTTAGATTACCATAATTTATTGAGACATCATCAGAAAAGACCTTTCTGTGTTTAAATCAAATAACTCCAAGCAGTTCTACAGGGTGGCACGGTTCTATTTACAGCTGGTTCATGTGATTTTGTATGTTTCAGGCTCAAACACACAAAATATACAGGATCTTTAAAAATATCACAGAGTAGAAGCGATTATCCTCCCTCTGACGCACTGGTTCCTCCCCAGCGAGGTCGTGGGAAGATTCCCATCTGAAAAAACCCTAAAACCCTAAACACATAAACAGATCTGTAGGTCTGTGGGTCAGCATTCACACTGCACTTCTAAATACATACAATATATCATGCCGTCCCTCGTGCCCTGTTTAGGGTCCCTACGGTACTGCGACTACACATTCAGAACAGCTAAACTGCAGCTCTGATTTATTTTAGGGTAAGAGACATACAGGAAGCATCAGGATAAATGTAAACAATGTGTGATGTGTATTAGCCGATCAAATATCCCACACTAAATGTACCTCTGTGTTTTTGAGTACTGATGAACAAATACATGAATTTTTAAAATATGAACAAAAGGTGATTAACATGACGAAAATTTTAATTATTTGACAGCATTAATAGGGACATTTCACATCATTCATTACATTATTTATATAATATTATTTATTATTCATATAACATCTAGGAGGTTGGGTCAGATTTTGAGTCCCGGTCCACCCAAGGATTCCTCTTCCTTACATTTAGGGTGTTTCTTAAACCCTAAAAACTTTAGGCTTCCTCATTGGGTGGTAGCTCTAGATATGTGAAATTTTTTGTGCAATCTAAATATATTTAGGCTTGAATTGACTTTAAACCGTTTATTTTGTCTTATAGTGCAAGTTGAAGTATTTTTAGCTTGTTGTGTCTGTTGCGTTGCATTTATTTTAACCAGTTTTCCACCAGACATAACATTTTACAACAGACATCATATTAATAACACCATCACAAATATGTAACCTTTTAAACTGGCTACACAGATACTGTCAGATGCAGTACATATACATGCTATATTTTGTATTTAAGAATCATAACCCAAAACAGTAGTACATTTTTTAAGTGCATGGCTTTGTTGAAAGCTTACAAAATGCATATTAGCTTGTATTGTTTATCTATTTGAACTAATTGTTAATAGTTGTTCTCAGACCTCACCTATGTTATACAAGCAATAAAGTTACTTAAAGGTTATATTATGGCTTGCTTCATGCTGGAGGTTAGTTTTGGCTTCAGGGATTCTGAAGTGGTTCGGTGACCAGACATTAAAACCATTTAGCTTCCTTTTTATGTAAACATAACTTCAGTTACTTAACTTGTATAAAACCTTTAGCTGTAAATATTTCATGACTGATCATATTTTTCACATCCATCTTTTTTATAATAAAGGTTCTGCATCTCTCTAAACACTACTCGTTATTGTCTGTATGATCTAACCATGACTGAACCCAAAATGGACCATTGTGGCGAACATGCTATGATCGGTAGCTATAATTATTGTTTCCTGACCAGCAGAAGCCTGAAAGTCTCTCACTGAGCACATAATTATCTGAACACACACCAAGAGAGAAACAATGCAGACTGTACTGAGACAGAAGATTATAAGGTTGGTATAAGAGGGTCAGATTGGAAATGACATTAACTTTCTCCTGCACTTAAAAAAATCACAATAAAACAAGTTTATATGTAAAAAACAATTGCCCCTAAATCAATTAAACAAAAAAATATCCTGATGGCTCCAAACAATTTGCTTTAAAAATAGTTTGTTACCAACACTAATAATAGTATGTAAGGGTATGTAAGGCTTGGTCTTAAAATTTGTATGGGCTCAGCAAACCACCCATATGAGACAAATAAGAGATTCTCAAAATAATACTAGATGGAAATCATAATGATAAAAGAACAATTCTTTGGGACTGTATGTAAATAATTAAACAGTACAGTATAAATCAAATTTATGTGCTGTATTTGTCTTATTGTAATGATTTCTCCACTTGTTTCAAATTGGTATGGTTTTATTTGTTATATTATTCTCATTAGCATAGTTTTTGCCTGACATCAAATACAATATGTGCAAGTACTGTAAGCCTTCAGACAGCCTCCTCCCTTTCAGCCCATCAAATGGTAGCATGCTTAAATTAAAAGTCTTGGAGGTGTAGCCTCTGGGAGTGCACCCTGAAATTATATAGTATGACTTCACTCCAAAGATGGGTTCACTTTAGAGATTGGAAAAATATGATCCCTATCGTCTATATGCAATTCTACACGCAATATAAATCATACATAAAGCCTAAATAAAGAATGAAATTCTAATAATATGTAATGTAATATTAAAGGTAAATTCGCTGTATTCCGTTGGCAAATATCTTTACTTCATTCAAGTAGTACATACTTACAAGCTCTCTCTCTCTCTCTCTCTCTCTCTCTCTCACACACACACACACACACACATAATCCCACCCCATCTCTTTCTCTCCTGTGTTTTGTCAGAATAAGGGAGGAATATGGAGGTGGACAGCAGGATGTTGGAGGTGCAATGGTGACGTGAGGCAGCTGGATATTCAGCTTCCCATTTGACCTATAAAACTGCACACACAAAGGGAAAGTACCTGGCTAGGAGCATGTGTGTGTGTGTGTATTTAGTGTGTGTGTGTGTGCATAGTTGGCTGTGGTCAGATGCCACTCCAGTGCCAGAATATCTTGTTCTACTTTATATATCTCACATCTAATGATCCAGTTTCAGTACCAAAGTATACATATCTTATCTTATAGTTAAGACGGGCAGATGGCATTGGGCATTGGACCCAGCAAGAGATTGCCCAGCAATGGTCTGGCAAGATACACACATGAATGGAATCATTGGAACAGTGAGAGAATGTTTCATGCAATAAGGAGTCGACACACAATCTGATGGACAGAAGGAAGGCTCAGCTTTAGGAACTAGTGCTTTATATACTGAGTCACTCTGGTTCATTCTATACTGCTCACAAAAAATAGGGGATATTGCAAAATGAAATAGTTTTGTGGGAAGTATAGATCCTGCCTTTGGCGAGGTAGTGTTTAATGTTTGGTTGGATAAAGTGTTGTTTTCACAGGATGCATACAGTTGATGCATACCCTGGCTTAAGGGCAAGGCTGCCCTGTTTTCCCAGGGCAGGAGTTTCCAGCGCCGCATCTTTTAATGCCAGACTTTGGTTTGAGGTTTGAGTCTGGTTCCCATCTATGTGTCTGATGGCCTATTGCCCCCTTCAGGTATCATCTGTTTCAGCTATGTCAGTGTTTCTCCTCACCAGCAACTTCCACCTTCAGATTGGGTCTGTGATAGATCAAGCTGTTCATGGGTGCCATCCTGTGAGAGGTTAAATATTCTGCAGAGTTTTGGCACTCTGGAAGACAGATGATGCCAAATATTTTTAAGGGTTTTAAATCAGGGTGTTAGTAATTATTTCACCAGTATAAACAGAATAAAACAATCCTGAAGGTAAATAAGTTTATTCTGTGATGTATATGGATTCCTCAGAATCACGGACTTAACCACTATTATAACTGTGGGGGACGTGTCCTACCACATTCCGTAATCATTTGTTTGGGCCCCCACCCAGGGCCCCCACCCACCCCCTGCCACACCTAACATAAAATATTAGTTTACCCAGAGCTGTTTCTATTGCTTCATGAAAGAATCCATTCCACTTGATCAATAAGAGAATACACATACCACTGAAACTCCACTCCCGGTTTTCCGAGTTGCCTACAACCATTCAGTAGGCTTTACTCCTTACATATTAGATCTATTCAAAAACTTCAAACAGTTTCTGAAAATAGAAGATTAGAGCTTTCCAATGTGTATATGTATGCGCATGTGCAACTACAGTAAAGGCCCGCTGAATGAGTTAACATTATACTGCAGCTAAGCACTCCTTTTTGGCACAGTAGCATGTTGTTGATCTTTGACTAAATAAAAAAGAATAGACAAAAGTAAAATGCACCCATAAAGTCATTCTTGGTGATAAATTATGTCACATTTGTTTCATTATCTTTAAAAACAAGCTGATTTACATATGGAAAGAGAACTTATCATTGAATCTGTCTCTAAATTAAATCTCTGTCCTTGAATTAACTGACTTTTGTGGGTAAAATAAAGTGCTTAACAACCTTAATAAATCCCCCCCAACATACACACAAAAACGTACACATGCACACATTAAAAGTGCTTCTAACACCCCTGCTCAGAATGTAGTGGTTTGACCCACTGTGGGGTTGGGATCGAGGGTTTCTGATTGGAGTCCAATAATACAAAAGTACTGCCCAATACTGCCCCTAACAATTCCATCTAGCACTGCAATGGACTGCTGTCTTGTCCAGTCTTCATCCCATCTACCTGCTCACCTGCCAGAAAAAAAAATAATTATGCTGCTACATCCAGTTCTTACAAAAAAGCCATCGTAAAGTTTCCATTGACTATCGCATATCAATATCTAGTAAAGATTTATGCCTTAAAGATTTCAGTAACCATTAGACGAGCTATATCACTCTGTTAGCAATGCTATAATGACCTTATATAATTATTTTCCCATTTCTTTATTACAATATTCTAATAAACCAGAAAATATAAAGCATTTCTATGCAGTATTTTTTAAAGAAACAGTTCAAAAAATCAGATAAACGGCTTCTATATGCTACAGTGTGAAGTGATGCCAAGTTGACTCTTCTAAAGTCTGAAGAAGTTTAAATAGGAATGATCTTTTTCACAAGTGGAATGGAGTGAAAAGCGTAAGAAATGCCTAAGCCCATGAGTCTGAAAGTTTTGTATCCAATTGTGGACAATATGTTATATATGAACATTATACCAATACTAAAATAACACATATAATAGTGACCTAAGAATTTTACTGTAGCAGAAATCACATTTCATAGTGCGGTGGCGTCTCTAGTTTTTACTCTCTCTCTCATTATCTCTCTTTCTCTTTCTCCCCCTTTCTCTCTTTTTCATTGAACCTGATGATGTGGTTTTAATCCTGATCCTGAGACCTAATACTCATTTTTTGATGTGGGGAATTTCCCAGTCTGTGACTGATTTATTAAAGATGAGATATTGGATAAGAAAGGTTTATATTCACTTTCAACAGATGCAGCACTCACACTGTTCTAATTTATTTCACTTTATTTCTTTAATTTTAATTAATATTTTCCCTTATTGTCTTGAACATGCATTTGCTTTTCCCCCATTTTACACTGGACATGAACTGCAAACGTATCCCAGAGATCTGAAGGTGCAGCTACATCCAGGACAAGCCTGTCTTCCCACAAACACAGCCAATAAAGACTGTGTGTCTAAAAGGTAATACACAGATTCAAACCTAGGTCTATATTCAGTCTATAAAATCTATGTTTTCATTCTCAACAGGACTTTGTGGCTGATCTTCACACACTTGTGATGCGCATGATGGTTGAAAAAGGTTGATTTGGAATACTTCCTGTAGGTGGAGGTGAAGATGATGGTGGCATTTCGGTTTTGTGAGGAATAATAATGAGAGTAATGATACGGGTATCATATTTCTTGTCATATTCAATAAAATTACCTTTCAGTCGTTTTATTTTTATTAAACAAAAGAGCTACATGAGAAAAATAACATGCTTTTGGTCTGTATAGGATGTTTTCATGCCCTTGAAGTCAAATTTAAAAGCAAAAAACAGCCAAACTAAATGCAGACCTGTAAGGATTAAAGCTCCTGGTCTGTATTTTATTTCTGTTTTTCCATCGCTTAGTAAGAATCAATTTAGACTATTTATAGCTCTGGCTCTAAAATAATAACAGATTATTTTAAATGGTGTGTACTGGAAACACCTCATCAGATCTACATGCTGCAATTTAAACTTCTCGTTCAGTCTGCCAGCCTTCATTTGTGTGCGATACAGTTTGGTTTGGCAGTAAATTCTAGCTAAATGCAGATGCTGCTAATGAATTATTTTAGAAAATTAAATAAGGATATCATTCTGAAAAACATCCTTACAAAGCAGTCGTCAGTTTGTTCAGAAAGCTAGTTTATATTTTAGTTAAAATACTGTTACAGGAAGTCCATCATTTTTCTCTAAAGGTTCTCCTAATGGTTAATAGTATACTATATGGCCAAATGTGTCATCACCCCTGCTAATGAGTAGACTCTGTTCTGTCACTGTAAAAGACATTAACTCCATTACACACATTTGAAATGAATTGTAAAATTGACTGTAAATCAAAGTTTATAGTCATGTTCCATAATCGATTGGAAGCTTCCCGAAAGCTGTTGCTGTTGGAGTAACAATGGAACAATCTTCAAACTAATACTCATGGGCATTCATCTGAAATGCCATTCCCACTGTGAAATGGATTTAAACAAAGTTTCAACAAAGAAGTTTGGTGTCACAGTGGTACAGTGGTATAGAGATGATATGTGGAACAGACAGTTGGGTTCTTGAGCAAGGCCCTACTAAATGTAATAATATGGAGCTGATGGAGCTCCATCATCAGGTTTGATCCCCATCTCTGTTTAGTGTCTAGTAGGAGCTTGGCATGTTCTACCTTTACTTCTTCCCACCACCTAAAAACTTAAAACAATCTGTGTGTGAAATGGTTGCCTTTTCCTTGCCACTAGATGTGAGTGAGTATAAGGACAGGCTTCAGATATCCCAATTAAACATCTTGTTCCTCTCTGAAGGACAGAGATTATATTTATATCATGCATATTATATTCGTACTCGACCAGCCCTGTGTGTCCTTCAACCTGATCTGTTTTGTCTGTGTTGTGTCACAAAGCCCTGGGTGCTCGAGCTATCGGATTGGAAATCTCATTTTCATTGGTGTCGCACCTTTCAACAACAACACACCAAGTTAGTTTTATCCATCCTTCAGCTCACCTGCCAAAACATTACATAACTGCTCTAAAATATCCAGTTTCACACAAAAGAGTCATTGTTTAGATTCTCATTTTGATCTCATATCAATATCTAGTATGTACCACCTTTTAGAAATAGTATAAACAATCAGAATCACATGTCCTTGTATTGCGGTAGAATATAAAAAGTATAGTTTCTATTCTGCTAGCTTGCTTTAAGCACCTAATAAAAATCTTATTGTTTTATTTTACATAAGCAACCTGATCATGTATTTTAGAAACAGACACAGCCAAATTGCTCTTATAGGACTGATCTTGTTCTAAAGAATGTTGCATTCACTGTTGTTAATCTGCATTTTTTTAGAAAGTCTGTTTATATAGCTAAAAGCAAACCAGCCGTGTCAAAGTCAGAGCTTAGCAAAAATGATCTGCTGAGGAGAGGTGTAGAAGAGGCCAGAGTAGGGATTGTGGGGTAACTCTGTTCATATGTGTGTGTGTGTGTGTGTGTGTGTGTGTGTGTGTAAACTTAGCAGCACATTCCTGAGTGCACGAGAAGCACGACTGAAATCTCGAGCGTGTTGGATTTCATCATCTTAATTAATCACAGACTCCAACTTCTATATCCAACGCCTGTCGCCCACGCGCCAACACTCACATGTGTGCACACGCAAACATACACACACACACACACACACACACACTTATGCACACAGACACAAAGCATTGCTATGTACAGAGCATCTGGAAAGTATTCACAGCGCTTCACTTTTTCCACATTTTGTTACGTTACAGCCTTATTCCAAA
>JAUZSU010164275.1:0-13611 GCA_034780255.1 Parotocinclus maculicauda | reverse complement strand
ACACACACACACACACACACACACACACACACACACACACACACACACACACACACACACACACACACACACCTTCCTTACTGCATAAACATTCCTGTAGTAAAGGTTTAAACCACCTCTTGATACACCTACACACAACAGGCTAAAAGGAAAAAAGTATTGGGACACACCTCTTACTCACTGAACTCGTGTTTCGTTCAGTCCTGAACCACAGGTGTACAAAATGAAGCCTTTACAAACGTGTGTGAATGGCGCCCATGCTAAACACTGGCTCAAAAACTGAGCACCGGGAGCTTCATGGTAAAGTTTTATTGTGAAACTGGATGGAGCGGTGTATAGCACACAGACCCTGGACTCCAGAGCAGCGGAAACAATGTCGTGTGGAATCTGGGTTTGGAAACCTGGCCGGCTGCGCTTTTACAGACAGATTATTATATTCATAAATCAAAGTCTCATAAAATACTGAAATATTATGACGAGATCATCTAGTGCAAAACGTGTGTTTTGGAAAAACATTGCCTTTTTTAAAAAACAGAAACAATGAAAATGTCAAATTATTAAACTGTTAGACAAGTTGAATTAAGTCATTTAACTAGGTTTAAATTTGTTAAGTAAAGTGGAATACACAAATATAAGAATATTTAATCGATATATAATAACTGCACATATTACAGTTTTAAGTAAAACCAACCAAAAAAAATCGTTAAGTTTTTTTGAAATAACATTGATTTAAGTATGATAGTCATTTTTTATTTTATTTTTAAAAATACATTTATATTTAAACAGAAACTTTAGAAGAGAATATATTGTAGTTAAACGTGTCTTGGAAAAACGATCATTTTTAATTTTATTTTAAAGCATACATATATATATTTTTTAAACAGAAACGTATGTAGAAAGTAATTTAAAATTTAAATGTTATCTAGAAAAAATATTTAATTAAATAAAACAGAATAAATAAAGCATAAAAAAACTTTTTTAAAAAATTATTAAATAAAAAATAAATTAAATAATAATCAAAAAAAGACCTTATTGGAGTAAAATTATGAAATTCTAAACATTTTAAATTATTACATTATTTAACATTTACAAACATTCGTGAACGACACCGGGCACCGGGAGCTTCATGGCTATGTTTTTGTTTTTTGGATTTTCTAACAATTGTACGCTTCCAATTTTGTGGAACCAGTTTGCGCACTGGCCCAGAAAAGTGGTGGCCCATCAAACTATAAACGGGATGAACAGGCAAAAATTCCCACAGACGCAGTCTAAAATCTTACAGAAAGCCTTCCAAGCTCCATATTAAAGTAAGGTGTCCCAATACTTTTGCCCCTATAGAATCCATGTCTAACTTTACATAACCTAAGGGCACCTTCTTTTGCGTACCATCTTACGTTTACATATCCATAATTAACTGAAATCCAAGCCTGAACGTTGCGTTGATGAAAGACGAGGGGCAAACGGTAACGTTAACAAACAAAGGCAGGAATAAAGGTTTTTGTGGGCATGATACATTTTCCTTTATCTTTAACCGATTTCCTGCAACCATGACAACGGCGCTCTGATTGGCCGGCCTCAGACCAATTTACGGCATCGGACCTTCCGACTGAAAAGGGCAGTTTCGGCCTCAGAATAAAGGCATTATTCATCAGAAGCAATCAAAACTTTGCGTGTTTGGAATAAATAAAGATGGTGCAGTAATTAAATATTCATGATATCGCAATGTATCATCATAGAACCGTATCCTATCCCATACCATCCCCCTTAAACAGTGAATTTGGTCGTATTTTGAGGGGATTTTGCCGTTAAGGACTACAAACTCGAGTTTGTGGCTCTGCAGGTCATGCACAACACCCCAAACCCCAAAAAGTGAGAGAGACGGCACCTACCCGTATGGGTGAGGCTGTGTCTCTGCAGGTGGTAGCGTTGGAAAAAACGCATGTCGCACATGTTACAAGCGTAGGGCTTCACCCCTGAGTGCACAAAGCAGAACTGGGTTATCCACATGCACTTTCAATTTGCATCAAACAAGATAAATCACAGATCCTAAAAAAATTATATAGAAATAAAATTTAGAAAAGGCTTGAGCCGTGCATGTAAAAACGATTTCATGATCAAAGGTTACGCCCTATCTGATCATCTGCTGAGCAAGGATCGATGGCTGAAGACGCTTTTTGCATTAGTCACCGTGCCGAATTTAGAGCACACGGCTGATTGCCATCTTAAATGTGTGGCACGTTTAGTTACGACCAAAGTCTCATTCTTACTTTTATTATATCAGAGCTGAACCAATCCCAGAAGAATTCATTTCCATTAAATACTCTATTATATAAATATACAATGCTCACAAAAAAAAATTCATTACAGGATATTGCATTTCTAAAATATCCAATCATTTTCTATATTATATACACTCGAATATAAATTTAGCATATATATGGCTTAACCTTAAAAAAGCACAACTATGTAACTGCTTCGTTACATACATGCTTCGTTGCTTCTGCCACAACCCCCCACCCCATCCAAAAAAAAAAAAAAAGTTAAATTAAAAAAAATGCATCTATTAAGCACAGCCTTCACACCGAGTCTAAAACTGACAGACTGAGACGCTGCATAAAGTCCTTAAACTGAGCCTGTTCTAATCTAATTTCTGCACTAAAATCAGGCTGACCAATCAGAGCTCGGTTGCCGGGCAGAACGGCTCATATATAAGCGCTTATAAGAGGAGTAACAGGCTGATTATAAAAACATGGATATTAAAGAAAACGATGTTATAAAGCTAAAATGTTGGAGAATGATGATGATAAAGCTCCCAGTGAGCGTTTTATTGTTTATTTAAACCCCCCCCCAAAAAAAAACTACAGCTTCCTGCACTTAACTACACAGTTGTTTTTAGAGATTAGAGGGACAGAAATTAAAGGAGGCAAAAGTAGGGAGGGTTCAGACAAAAACGGAGCTCACTCGGTGTGAAGGTCCACTACATTTTACATTTATGTACGTATAAAATAAATAAATGTATTTTTTTAAAGATTTTTTTAAAAACACGTACATATTGATGTTGATTTAAAAATGTACACCTCCTTGTTTTCTCACCGCATTCTGTTTTTATCTTTCTTAGTCGTCTTCACTCGTTTCGGTCCGGATTATCGGTTATTAACGAGTTACGGTTCAAAAGGCATGGATGTTTGACTGCAAAAACCATTTCATTTGATCGTTTCATTTTCTAACACGCTGTTTGCGACACTAAGACGTTTAAGAAAAACAAGCTGTTAAATGTAAAATACGTAACCTCAGATGGTCTGATGCCAGACTACTGGCAGTTCCGAGGTTTAGGCTGAGTACCGTAGAGTTTCTTAAACATATGTTTTTGTGGAATGTATTTTGTTGTGTATGATCCTCTTGTAAAGCGACTTTGGGTTTGTGAAAGGCGCTATAAGTTTAACTTATTATTATTATTATTATTATTATTATTACTACTACGTTTGGAAAGCATGACCCTGAGCTTCAGCAGGGTACCGGGTTCAACCGACTGCTCTCTCCTCTACTAAGTGTATCGACCAAAATAATTCAGATATACACATTTTTTAAAACCCTTTTTTTTTTTAACCTGCTAATATTTAACTGTTAACTATTATAGTATAATTAGATAAAATCGATTCATTCTTACATTTTAACGTCTTGGCACCTTCCTGATGGTCAGAGACCTTTAGCTGCTTAATAGTTACCCATTAGATGGCCCCTTGCTCTTGGGAGTTATCCGTGTCCCGCTAGGGGAGGAACTACAGAACTGACTCTAAACTCCTTCAGAGATGGTCCTGTAACCTTCGTTCATACCGTGACTCGCTCCCACAAGGGTGCGCTGTTTCAGCTCCTAATATCGAAAAGGTTCACAAACATTTGACCACTTTTCAGATATGAGCCAGGTGTTAAAGGGTTACTAAAGCTAGCAGCAGGTGCCCGGGTGGCATGAGTGTGTAGATTTAAGATGTAAGGACACATACCCGTGTGAGTGAGGCTGTGTCTCTGCAGGTGGTAACGGTGGAAAAAACGCATGTCACACATGGAACAAGCGTAGGGCTTCACCCCTGAACGCACAGAGTAATATCATTAGTCGTGTGTATTACACACACACACACACACACACACACACATAAAAAGCGCAAGCTTTATCTTATCTAAGCCACTAAGAAGCCGATCTAAACAAATCAAAAGTTTTTTCTTTTTTACCAATCAATAACCCAACTTTAAAAAAACCTTTTTGGTTCATTTTTTTAAACACCAATAATCCGATCACAGTCTAATTTCTATGGTTATTTGATTATTTAAGTAGTATTTAAACTCCTAGGAAAGCAACAGAGAGCTGGATTTGATTTGATTGATAATCTGATTAAACGTAGCATTCACTCCAGCGGTTGCCAGGTCTGCTTATACCTTTTTCATTTATTCTTAGATTTTGCTTCATTTGGACTTATTTACAAACAGCAGGTGGGGGATTCTCTGGGGGGACCGCTCAGCCCCCACGGGGATTCGAACACTGGTTGTACTCAAGAACAAGAAGAATCTGTTTGTTTGAACAGTTAACATCACATTTACTGGCTGGTCACAAAGTAGAAGTCCGATCACAGTCTGGTTCATGGAAACCGGGAGCTCTAGTGTTATTTGATTACTCCAGCACTTGAATCGGATTACTGGACAATTCTGATTTTCTACGGTTTATTAAGATTCTGAAGTGCACGTAAACGTGACGACTACACCCCCACCCCCCACCGCACACGTGAGCATCTCTAATCTTAAGTATTTTGTTGTCACTATTCGAAAAGATCTACATCTCTAAAACCACTTGACTGACAAAAACCCATTTTAAACTCCCAGAAGGTAGAACAACATCGAACAAGTTAAATTAAATAAGTCATACATGTATTTCCGTTCCTCAATCACTGGCAACCCTCTGTTACTTTGAGGGATATTGTAGAAAGAAATGTGAGCAGTACTTTAAAAACACAACAGGGTCACCTGTTTCGGGGTTGATTACGGGGGTATAACGAGACAACACATACCCGTATGGGTGATGCTGTGTCTCTGGAGGTGGTAGCGTTGGAAAAACCTCATATCACACATGGTGCAAGCAAAGGGCTTCACCCCTAAATGCAAAGGGACTCGGGTTAGATTATAGTGCAGGATCAGCGTTCATCTCAAATCAATACCGATCAGATACGATCAACGGACGGCTTTATATAAGGGGTCGGGGCAAATCAGGAAAAGGACGGTCGCCATGAAGCTGTTATAAGACGCTTGGACTGCTAGGTCATGTGACACAGACCCAGACCTAACTAACACACACACAGAAGCCCTGGACCAGGCCACTACAGAGGCAGTGACAGACTTAAAGGGCTCATGGGCTTGGTCCTTTTGAAACGACATTGGTACAGCATCTTTTCTGGGTGTGTTCACCTCTGCACTACGTTACTCAGGTGTACCCAATGTTCATATCTCAACGCGGAACGCTTCTTTTGCAGAACTAAAAACAAAAGTTATGTTCTTTACTAGACATATAGTTCTAAGCTGAGATGGGGGCTGGGGCACGTGGGGCAGGTTTAGGACAGGAGCAAAATTGTTGTCGCCAAAATTAAATGCCCTATATAAAATAATATGGATTTTATCCAGACAAACGCGAGCTGCTTAACATGAAATCCATGCATCTGCAAAGGGTTCGTACCCGGAATCGAGTTCGGTAACAGACAAAAACAAAGAGCGAAAGGTCAGAGGACGGTGGCTTGGGCAAGTACTCATGTGGGTGACTGTCTCTCCTCATTGGGCATATATTAGGTGTCACCCCTAAATAGAGCATAACCTTGTTGGGGTTCTGCCCCCACCCCGGTTAGAACACGGGCTAAAATAAAATCTGGGAGAGGAAGCGCCAATCGATCACAGTTCCGTCCAGAATAAAATGCATGCACCGGCGGGACCCATGCAAAAGCCGGCGGCGTAGGCAGAAAGGGCAAAGACTCGTACCCGTATGGGTTAGGCTGTGCCTCTGCAGGTGGTAACGCTGAAAAAACTTCATGTCACACATGGTGCAAGCGTACGGCTTTACCCCTAAACATAAAAGGCACGGTAGGGTTTGTACAAGTCGACAGTCACATCCAAACTCGAGTTTGTGCAGCCGAAAAATAGTAGAACAAAACAAAGCAGGCGTGTGCAGTGTTGCCAACTCGACCCGTGCCTCTACTAAAAAGGCAAAAAAAAGCGGTGACCGAATTTAGAGGAATCCTCAAAAATCATGAAGATCCCTCATGCCACCTTATTGGCCCCGATTTTAGACCCCAGGCTGAAAACGGCAATCGCAAACGATTCGGAAAGTTGGCAACAGTGCTGGAGCACATCGAGCTGCAGGGCGACGTGGGGGAGGGGGAAATAGCCGTACCCGTGTGAGTGAGGCTGTGTCTCTGCAGGTGGTAGCGTTGGAAAAACCGCCTGTCGCACATGGAGCAAGCGTAGGGCTTCACCCCTGAACGCACAGAGCAACATCGTTAGCTCAAAGTTAGGATAAAAGAACATTTCAGGAAAACTCAATAAACAAACATCTGGATGGAAGCGCATGCTCCCTGCCAGAGGTGCCGGAGTTATCCACAATATTGTCACCGCTCGTTCAGTTATTTTTAAATGTCATAGCTTTGACATCATAAACGACCCACGTGTGTAACTTTTATTATACAGCAGTGAGTTCAGAACTCGCAATCTGATTGGCTGAGACACGCTCTAGGAGTCATAAGCCCTAACAAAGTAGCAATGTTATAATCACACACGCAAATACATTACTTATAATGAGTTTACAATCATTATTTAGAACTTAAATACGTTAGGTAAAGCTCTTAAGCCGAGTCGAGGTTCATCAGGCTTAATTATGAACAAGGATTTGGATTTAAGCTCTAAAGTTGAGATAAACTAAGTGAGTCGATTAAATCAAATGTTTTGGGTTCTTAATGGATTCACATCTCGACTGAAGAGTAACAACACTGAAGGTCAGTTTTAGTCCTGTCAACAAAAATGAAGTGACTGATCCTCTAGCTGGTTTTAATTTTAGGGATCAGACAGAAATGTTACAGGAGAGTTATACAGCATCAGCAGCTTCGTCTCTTCCATCAGCTCCTTATTTTCTTTCTGATTTTCTTGAACACGTCGTTTGCTGGTGTTTAAACTCGCCGTCTTTCATTAAACACCATCCATGTCTGATCGGAGCTTCATTCATGGATCTGTTAAGTCTGGCTCTTACCCGACCAAACTGCTCATGATCTACAACTCCAACTTTAACATTTTAATCGAAATTTGAATTTAAATCATAACAGGATCTTGTACTTTTGGTTCTAACACCGGGATCTCACTCTGATTTTCTCCTGGTGGTAAAAAAGTGACTCTTAATAACAGAACGAATTATAAATCTTATAAATCAGACCCGTTTTATTTACTTTTAAGTAAATTAAAGTTTATGAATCGCCATATTAGTGTTTATCTGCTTATTTTTCTGTATAATGAACAGTTCTTATATAAATACCGTTCTTAAACTTGTAAAAATCGAATAATAAAGAAAAACATATTTAGATATAAAATATAGATTTTTTAACGTCCTTCCAACACTTTTATATAAATGTCTAACAGTCAGGATGACACCTATCCAGTGTCAAACCAAACCTCCACATGGCATTTTGGTCTGTACTTCCTATTTCCCGACTAAGGGAGGGGAGTTAGGGGACGGTGCATGCCTCTGCATATCTCAGAGAAATGAACGGAGTGCATTTTGATTTCGGTAATGCCCAAACTTATACAAAAAATATATATATAAATATATATATTAAAATCAACATGAATATACAAATATGTTACCAGAAAAAAATCACAAATTTTCAGGGATTTTATCGACAGATAATTAGATGTCACTTTCTAAATTTACTGTTTTATAGATTTTTATAAAAGGAAGCTATCAAAAATATTCTTAATATTTTTCTTTTTTGTTATGGTTGCCTTCTGTCTTCCTTTTTCCTCTTTATTTTCCTGCTTTTCTTTCTTTGAGTAATTTTGCATTCTCCCCTTCCTGTCATCTTGTTTCTATATTATTTATTTTCTTTCTTTCTCCATTGTTTCAATACATTTTTTTACTTCATAACATTTTTCATTTCTTTGTTTCATTAACCTTTTCCCCCTATTCTCTTGTTTTGCCTTTTTCTTAGTTGTTGTTCTTATTATTTTCTGTTCTCTTAATCCGTTTTTAATCTTTTTTTCACTTTCATTCTAGTTCTCTCTATTTTTCCTTTTCTCTTTTTATTTCAGCATATTTTATTTCATACTACTTTTATAAATAGTCTCTCTTTCAATTTGATCTTATCCATTTTCTTTTTTTTCTTTATATTATGCTGTATTTTTGCTTTTTTTCCCCTGTTGTTTACCCTTATTTTTCTTTATACTTTATTCTTTATACTATTTTTAAAAGCTTTTTTACAATAAAATCTATTTAAATTTTTCATTTTATATTAAAGAGGCTTTTAAAAAATTTAATCTCTTTAAATACTTACACACTTATAAAGGATAATGTTTTAATTAAATCTCTAGATATTTACATTTTTATTGAAGAAAATATTTAAAAATTAATTCTTTTCAGACATGTAAAGTTTTATTAGAGTCTTTTAAAAATTTAATCTCTATAAATATTTAATCTTGAAAATGAAAGAGGTTTTTTTTTATTAAATCTCTTCAGATATTTAAAGTTTTATTAAAGAGGATTTTTTAAAGTGAAAGTTCTTTAAATGGGACGCTGTATCTCGGCTCCAAATCCCTTCTAATAAAAGTCAGGATTAAGTTGATAAATTTCTGAGTCGAGTTTAAATTTGAACATCGCCTGTTTGTCTATCCACATTTTTCGTGTTCCCACACTTAAATCTCTCTATGGTTTCGTAGTTTTTTTTAAGCCAGTCCCTTTAATGAGGTAAACGGGACACAGTGGATGCACTCTAAGGTCCCTGGCTTTCCCATGTCTAAACTGAGTAAAGAATATTGTGGATACTCTGCAGGTCAGGAAAGCATCGTTACTGCACATGGAAAAATACAAATTTAAAAACGACGATGGTTTAAAGCAAAGGCGAATCGGCGAAGGATACGGCAGGGATAGCGGAAGCCGTGCTCGTAACCCAGCATGCTGTACAGCCAAAGCAGATTGGGGAGGGGGGGTGGTGTTACCCGTATGAATGAGGCTGTGTCTCTGAAGGTGGTACCGTTGGAAAAAACGCATGTCACACATGGTACAAGCGTACGGTTTCACCCCTGGGTGCACAGAGCAACAAAAATGGTAACAGAGCATGAGCTTTAAATAACAGCAGCACAGGTTCGATTTCGGGTAAATCTGCGCTCTCAATAACGATAAGCTTTTAACGCTGCGTGGAGAGCAATCATACAATCAAAAACCCAATCTTAATTTTAAAAAGGTGAGCATTACTAGAGGTGCAACCATTATTTATTTTACCCCTTTTACGCTTTTTTCTGTCCAGAAATTATATAACTAAATAAAATATATAAATGAATAATTTTTTCCATCCTTTTCTCGTTTTGAATTTGTCTGTTCTTTTTCCTTATTATTTTCTTATTTCTCTAGCTTTTTCTAATTATTCCACCTCTTTCCTTCATTTTTTTATTTCTATTTTGCTGTATTTTCTTTTCTCTTTAGCATTTCTTTTTCTTTTCTTTTCAGCCGTTATTTTATTTTCTCTTTAGCATATCTTTTCTTGTAAGCATTACGTTTCTCTTTAAGATATATTTTTTCTGTATAGTATTTATTTTCTCTTTAAGATTTATTTTCTTTTCTCTTTAGCATGCATTATTTTATTTTCTCTTAACTATTTCCTTTATTTTTCTCTTCATCATTAATTTTGTTTTCTCTTCAGCATTATGTTATTTTCGCTTTAGCATTTCTTTAAGATTTATTTTCCCCTTTATTTTCTTTTTTGTTAAATCCTCCCTAGTCTCAGCACTAATCAGGTTGGTGACGAGATCTTCCAGAGCTGTTTAGGACTTTATTTTTCACTGCTCAGTATGAACCCAAACATTTTATAAGTGTCGTTTGACCCTTTGTCGCAGTTTGCTATGATTACTGTATTCGTGCTGGATGTTTGTGATTTTTCTGCAGCCTGAGCTCAGCAGAACTAAAAGCTTTGTTTATGTTGGTGAAAGTGTTATCAGTATTTTCATATTGTCGTATTGTTTAGGAAAAACGTTATTCCCTGGAATTTAGCTCGAATAAATCTAACCTTATTTATCTGATACATAATATGAACAAAAGTATTTGGACACCTCCATATTAGAACTACAGAAGCTCTTTCTAAATCCGTGAATCCTATTATAACACCACACTGTAGAACCACGCCCTTTTTCATTAATGTTTATAAAGGCTGGATTTTAAACTGAAACTCGAATTCTGACTAAAAGGAGTCCAAATACTTTTATCCATGTAGTGCATGTAGAAAAACAGCTGGATATTTAAAACTGGTCTTTATACAGGAAACAACATCTGTTCATCTTATTCTTTTCTTTCTTTCATTTTCTTTTCTATTAAGCATTAATGTATTTGTTTGTCCTTCTATATGTGCACTTTATCATTTTATTTCTTTCTTTTCCTTTAGCATCCACTGGCTCCTTTCCCCCCCCTTTCTTTACCATTATTTTCTTTTTTGCTTTGTATTGAGCTTTAATTTTCTTCATTTCTTTCCTTTTCTCTTCAGCATTCGTTGATATCTTTTTTATTTAGCACACATTGGATGTTCTTCTCTGTAGCATTTTTTTCTTTGCTCTTTATCATTTCTTTATCAGTAATTTTTTTCTTTTCTTTTTCTCTTTGGCATCCACCACCTTCTTTTGTCTTTTGCATTGATTATTATACTCTTTTTAAATTAATATTTCAGCATTCCTTTTGTTCTTTCCTCTTCTGCATTCAGTGTGTTCTTTTCTGTTCAGAATTTCTTTTTTGTTATTAAGCTTATTAACTTGCTTGAAATTAAGAAAATCTTTTATAAATGTTTATAAGCGTAACAAGCTCTTTATAATAGCTATGATTATTACAGGAACAGAACCGAAGCCTCTGTACTCTGTACTTATGGGGGCACAACATGACTCACAGTCATGATTAAACTGTTTAAATAAAGGGCCCCCCCATTACTCATCACGGAGGATCAAAAATCTGAAAACACACGATAAAATGCAAAAATGCACAGACAGACGGACGGATGGACGGACAGAGGGGGTGGATGTACTGTACCGGTGTGGGTGAGGCTGTGCCGTTCCAGGTGGTAGCGCTGAATAAACCTCATATCACATATGGCACAGGCGAACGGCTTTTCTCCTGCGATAAAACCAAAGCATTAGAATGTGGGCGTGGCTGTAGGGATGGTACGGTGAGGCGGGACGGGGTAGGGCGAGGCTGTTTCGTTACCGGTGTGAATGAGAATGTGCCGTTTCAGGTGGTAGCCGCTCCTGAAGGCGCCGTAGCAGTGATCACAGATAAAGTTCTTCTGCACTTTGGAAAGCGAGCAGTTCCCGTTTTCATCCACCATAACACCCTGAGAAAGAAAAACCACAACGATGGTTAACGACTCCCTAAATTACAACGCTACTTCACTCATGATTCAGTTCAGAACAGATTCAATTAAATTCACGATTCAATTCAGATCAACTCGATTCCGTCATTTTAGAGATGACGTGATCGTGAATTTCACTTAACCAAACCTTAGCAGGACTTCAGAAAGATGTGCTTGTTTATTAATCTCTAATAATTACAGACAGTTGGTCACACACACATACTGAACGCCTACGAGGTCTATCCTAAATAAACTGACTCTCTCTCACATGCACGGATGCACGCAAGCACAAACACAGAGAGAGAGAGAGAGAGAGAGAGAGAGAGAGAGAGAGAGAGAGATTGTAATAAGAGCTCTGTAACACATCTGAACAGGGTGGAACAAGTTCGGGCAGAGCCCCCAGGTGACACTTATCCTAGGGACTCACTTTGTAAAGGATACAATAATAATTAAACATCAAAGTGTTTTATTTGAAGGAGTCCCGTTTGTTAACTAACAGGCCTGTTCAAGATCTTCTAACAATCTGACACAGAAAAAATAAACAAATCAACAAGCAACACAAAGTAAAATAAAATACCTGGTTTGTACCCAGAGTTTTATTAGAATCTGTTAGAATGAGGCTGGTGTTCATTTAAGCAAAAAAGCTGTTACAGAATAAAACGTAAATTAGTTCCATTCTATATCATTACATCATCATCATCAAACTCTGGCCTTCATTCATCATTCATAACTGTCAAGGAACAATCTCTCGATAACTGTTTATTATACACATGTGTTTTAATATAAGCATAATCCAGGCTGTTATTAAGATTCACTTTTCTACAAAGAAAGTTAGAGTGAGATCCCGGTGTTGGAACCAAAAATACTGGATCCTGTTATGATTTATATTCGATTAAAATTTTTAAGTGGGAGTTGTGATTCATGAGCAGTTTGGTCGGGTTTAAGAGCCAAAATTAACATATCCATGAATGAAGCTCCGATCAGCCGTGGATTGGGTGTTTAATGAATGACGGTAAGTTATGGTAAGGTATGTTAAACTTAAAATCTGTACACACAGAGAGACAGAGAGAGACACTCAAAACACTCGGTCGTCTTTTACCTTTTTTAATTTCTCTTCTCTTAAGGAGTTGGAGATTTCTCTGTTTTTTTTACATTTTTATCTAACAGTAGTGCATTTTTGTGATCATGAAGAGACTAGAATATTCTTATATAATAGTAAAACGGTTCCATCCAGTCACTGGGAGCTTCATCATCATCATTCTCCAACCTTTCAGCTGCATAACACCATATTATCTTTAATATCCATGTTTGTATAATCAGCCTGTTACTTCTCCTATATATGAGCCGTTCTGCCCGTCAACCGAGCTCTGATTGGTCAGTCTGATCTGAATACCAATATAATAAGAACAGGCTCAGATTTTACACAGCATCTCCGTCCATCAGTTTCAGTCTCAGTGTAAATTACGACCTTAATAGACGTTCTTGTTTTTAAACTTGTTGTTCAACTTTTTGTCCTTAAAAACATTGGATTTGTTGTGAAAAGGCCTTTAGTTGTATCCTGTGTGTATTTGTAAGACCGCGTTGTTGCATGGCGCTTGTGCGTGACAGTTTTGATTAAACGTTTTTAACGACAGGCCGGTTTACACACGTTTTCATTTTCTGTTTTCATCTTTAATTGTTGCTACCTGCTTTTTTATGCAGGTCATGGCATTTTTCACGCCAACCAACATGTGGCCAAAAGTATAGGGACACGCCAACCAACATGTGGCCAAAAGTATAGGGACACGCCAACCATCATGTGGCCAAAAGTATAGGGACACGCCAACCAACATGTGGCCAAAAGTATAGGGACACGCCAACCAACATGTGGCCAAAAGTATAGGGACACGCCAACCATCATGTGGCCAAAAGTATAGGGACACGCCAACCAACATGTGGCCAAAAGTATAGGGACACGCCAACCAACATGTGGCCAAAAGTATAGGGACACGCCAAC
>JAUZSU010164265.1:0-13611 GCA_034780255.1 Parotocinclus maculicauda | reverse complement strand
CTGCTCTTACTGGTGCAATGTGCAATTAATGAAGATTGGCCACCAGGCTGGTCCAATTTAGCCATGAAACCTCCCACTCTAAAATGACAGGTGTTTCATTTTCATTGTCCAACCCCTGTTTATATATAATTTATTCCAATTGTTAATACATCTGTAGATAAAGGGAACGGGCCTTGATCAGATGTTCAGGAAAACTACGACTGACTGATGGATCTTAGCTGTTAATGTACACTCAGGGACACATAGTATTTCATCTCACTGCACAGAGCAAGATGATAAGTGCAGTGGGAAAGCAGAGATAAATCATAATATACTTTTGTCTAATGCTTTATTATGCACTGCATTTACCATCTTCCTTAAAGGATATAGAAAATGGTTGTCTGTCTGCTAGAGAATATCTAGAAAGATCTGTCCTATAGCTGCATGGTCTGTCTGCTAGAATGATCAATAGACTAAATCACCAAAACAACTCCATACAGTCACAAAGGAGCTGTTTACATCACAGAAACAGAAGAGTCTAAAGAATGCTCGAAATGGTGAGTTAGAATGGGTCAAGTAATTACTGTATGTTAAAGAAATCAAAGGGTAATTAAAAATCCACAGACAGAATCAGAAAACGTCAAAAGAAATTTGAACTCTGGATTACTACACCAGCTTAGGTGTTAAGGTAGTAGGTAGGTAGGATATAATAGATGTAAAGTAGAGTCATTTTGCAAGCCTATGTTTACAGTAAAGAAAAATCAACATATACTCATTACGTTCAAGAACAAGGCTCAAGTTTTTAGAAAAACAATAATGCTGATAATTGAGAATATTTAGATTCTCTGCTATACTTATTACATATTAACCATTGACCAACTACAATCTCACAAATATGTTATTCATATTCATTAAATATTACACATTTCTGCAATTTGTTATGAACCATTAACAAAACACTGTTTACCCATTTGAAAGGTGCCCAAACGTGGCACACAAACAAATTGTTTAACATTTCACCCCTAAATGCTCTAAACAATAAGCTTCACAATTTGCAACAAAACATAGAATCTGGTCAGAGTTTCCACTGACCGAGGGCATAGTTAATTAAAAACAGGACCAAACTGATCATAAATTACGACTAAAATGGAACTTCCTGAAAGCAGCGAGTCCTAGATTATTTCTAAATTATTACTTATTATTTCATGTCCTAAAAAAGTGGCTTGGCAATATTTTATATTATATCTATATTATTATATTAGTCAAAAAACAATTCAAAAATGTTTTGAATTCAGAAAAGTTTCTCTGAATAACAGGTTTTATGAAGTAACAGTGTGTTGTGTCACTGGGTTTACTTTTCTTTTTTAAACTAGCATATAATTAGTCAGTACTTACTAACCACTACTTACTTACCATATCATTAAATGTCTTACAACTGATTTACAGACAAATTTGTTTTGCTTGCATTTTATTAACAAGTCCCTAAATGTGTAATCTTTTACAACATGTTTAAATAATGTTTAAATAATGATTATGTTAAATTCCCTATTTTAATTTGTCAGACATGGATTTTTTTTGTACAGAAATGCTCTGACAAGTAGTATAAATCACTTATATATTCATCTTGTGTTTTCAAATACATTATTTATTACAGTTGGACAAGTTCAGCCCTGTATTCTCTGGATAGGAGCGTATATCTTGTCACAGTTCGGGCTGCTGTTCAATAGAAAAACAAGTCATTATTTAAAACTAATGTGAATGAGACATTAAAAAAAAAATTCTTTAAGGATTATGTAAGCAGCATTTTTCTTATTAAAATGTTTAGTACACACCCTCAGTACTCTCATAACTTCTTTCATAATATGATAACAGACTGCTGTATTGTGTGCCACAATATTATTTTGCAGTTATACAAGCTATGAGTAAGTTCAGCTAAGACCATTTTTCACCATGCATATACTGTCAGTCTGACTCACACACTTACCTAACCTTCAATTTGTTATGGCAAGGTTAAACTGGAAGTGGTATTACATTGTTATTTTTTATGAAATAACCATTACTAACAATAAATAACTCCAAGGCTGCGTCCGAAATCGCATACTTCCATACTATACAGTACGCAAAAGCAGTAGGCGAAAGCATGTAGTGCATATTTTATAAATAATAATAATAATAATAAATGTTGGCCCAAATAGTTTCTCATTTCCTGCTGAGAACATCAGATTCTGAGCTCCTACTTCAAAATAACATGCCAATCTCCTGTCCATCATGATGTCACTGCTCTTGCAAGGTAAGATATAAACACATCCATCAAAAAATCACAATGTGGAGCTTCCTGTGATGACCTTTACTGTTATGACAAATAGAATCCTAAGCTAAATTGTTGTTATGTCTAACTGTATTAGTTTAGCCTTTTGTCTAAAGCAGTAGATTAGCCTCTCAAGATGTGTTCAACAAGAGCTTTGCTTTGTCAGTTTGGTGTCTGGTAACAAGCTGTTGCATGTGGTGCCATGACAACAAGGTCTATGAAATATATATGTGACAAATGCATGCCAAGGTCAGGCAATAAAAAGCTTCAATTGAAAAAAAAAACTTTAAAGACTACCTAAGAAATGATATAGGATAGTAGAAGAAGTATAGGGTGAGACAAAAGTCAAAAGGACACCCTTTTATTACAGAAACAAATGGGAAAACGACATATCGGAATACCCCAGCAAGTAATGGTGAAGGAGGCTTTTTTGTCCAGAACATGACCGCCGTCTTGAAAGTCGTCATATTGGATTTAGGCCAAGTTTTTCCAATGGGAAGGTGGTCAAGCAGAATATTAAAGAAGACCAGAATTGTCTCAAAAATCGATTGCCACAATCAAACGTTATCATAGTCAAATTTAGAGAAACCAGTACTGTGGACGACAAGCCATGTAGTGTCCATCTGAAGACTAATGAAAAAAGCTTATCAATGGTTTTGGCAGGCTTTTCAAAAAGTCCCTAATGCAGCACACAATGTGTCCTGTAGCTTTTAACCCTGTATATACACTGTCTAGCAGCATAAGATGTTTTTGTTGAGCATTGATGAGCACTGGGTGCATGACAGTCAATCCCAGGACTGGGCAGAGTTCATCAGTTAGCTTTCCCTCCTTCAGACACAACCAATCATGCCTGCAAGTAATGTATTCGGCTGAAAGGCATCACCAGAATTTAAACCTTGGTCCCTATGGGACTGGACTAGCATTCTTAACACCCAAGCACCTAACCTTATTACCTAATCTATATATGTGAAATATGAATACAATTAGGCATTTAAAAGGGGTACAATAAGCAACAATCTTGATACATGAATACATAATACATGATTGGGTACTAATGATTTTATACTCAATTAAACCATATTAATTAACTTTATAAATTCTCACAGTCTTTAAAGTTAAAAGTCCTCCTGAAATGTAAAAAATATTTTGGAATGTTAGCTTCTCTAGTAACAAAAAAAGTTACTAGAGGAGAGGTTTTTCCTCTGGAAAATCGCAAAACCCCATATTTCTTTGTATTTCTCAGGGTATTTCAGGTACTTCAGCTTGAACGTAATTTTGGACAGTGATGCTGCAGCACTGTTGATCCAGTCCATGGTTCAGCAGAACTGACAGAACTATTAAATCAGGCCATCAAGGCCATCAGTCTTATTCCTCAATTGCTTGGACTGTACCTTAACAAACTGTATCAATTGTCATTCTGGATAAGAGTGTCTGCAAAAAAGATAATATTACTGAACAATTGTAGAATAAGGCTGAAGTGAGACTCCAAAATAAAATCCCTCAATTTTTTTTTTCCTGATAAATATGAGATAGTTTAATTTCTGTTACAGATTTGGCTAATCCTAGCTATACGATGACACTAACTGCTTTAAAAACTTATTTTGACATGTCTGTCCACTATTAACTACACTTCTTGGAATGCACTATGGAAAACAGACTCCTATTGAAATCCCACTTGAGTCAAATTGTAAACAATGTGAGGTAGTATATTAGAAGTTAGGTAGCTGACCTGCTAATCATAAAAGGCTGAATACCGAACTGCAATTTATGAGCCATATTGTATGTTAAAATAACAATGGCTCCATTATAATGCAGCAAGAACTGTAGATGTTCTGCATAAGTAGATTATAAATGTATTGAACAGTTGTTAAATAAATTTAGAGACAACATGCCATAATTAATTAATTCATTTTCCACACCTGCTCAAACCCAACATCTGGAAGTAAAAGTTGGAAGTTGAGAACCAATCCTGGACAGGTCATCAGTCCATCAAAGGGCTCATGTCCTCATGCACATGCATATACCACAGAAATTTGTCTTTTACATATATCTTTAATGGTTAAAAATCACCTGTTCATAAATACTATAATAAATTCAGAGTCAAATCATACAGCTCATTATTCTAATTGAATCATTATCATATCTATATTCAAATAAAAATAGCAAGTGTCTCCATATCACTGTGATTTATGGGGATTAAAGTATATCCTAATTTTAGAAAATTAAAAACTTTTCTTGCTCTTTACAGATTTTTGCAGGTAAAATTCTCTCTGATTCGAATTTGACTCTCAGCATACCAGCTCATATCTAATACACAATCAGCAGTTTTCAGCAATATTGATTTTGCTGAAGTATCTGTTCAAATACACAATAGTCAGTCGGCATGCAAGGCCATCTGACAGAGAACTATGACCTTAAAAGTGGTATTACAGTTTTTTCCCAACTTGAAATCACTGACACCCAAAACTTGTGTACCAAGTCCATAAACCAAGTGTGCAAAATAGCAAATACAATCTCTGATTGGCACTTAATTTTCAATTATAAATACACTTTTAGCAAAACACTACACATTAGGTATAACAATAAAAATGTAAATCTCTTGTTCCACTGGAAAACAATGCCTATCAAAATGCCAAGCTGTATTTAGAAGCTGGCAACACACACTCCTTACAGGTGTAAACACTTTGTTGGTCACTCAGAATTCAGAGCTTTAGCACTATAAAAAGGCCACAGATAAGTTTCCTGTTTTAGAGGTAAATTATGGAGGTCAATGGAGGAGCACATGGTAAGAGTCAAGGAGTTAAGGGGAGGCTGAGGAATGACATTTGTGTCACATGAGATTAGGGCCATATTAGCTTGAAAGATTTTACCCAAGGCAGATTGTTTAGTCCAAGGTGAGCCACTCCCTAAATGGTTGCCTCTATCATTTGAACATTCAGAAATAAGAAGTAGTTACTTTTTTTGCTGATATTTTATGTATATTATTTTTGTACGTATATTAAGTAGAACACAGTCTAATATTTTGGTATTTCTGTTACTCAGTGGTTGTTGATGTCAGTGATGTCATTTCATATGGAAATTAATTTAGTTTAGCAATTTTGAAGATTTTCTGCAGAACTGAGACACAGTCAGACCACGGTGGAAGACCATCCTGGAAGAAACGAAAATGTTGTTGCTAACAAGTAATTTCATCAGACAGAGAAATCCAAACTTACACAACTTAAGATAACTAAATATTCAAAGACATTTAAATATGGGCTTGTTTAAAATGAACCATGTATTACAGCACAACCAAAATTAAATAAAACAGGTTTACAGAGTGTCATTTTAGCATATCACAAAAATGAATTGAGAGTTTGTGGAATTATCGAATCATCACTGTATAAATAATGTAGTCCCTTATATATGAACCAGTTCCAGTTCCAAGTTTGTATGTCTGTTGTTATGGCTCGCCACCTCTTAGCGAGATCATCACTGCTTTTACGCTTACTACCAGACATTCTAGGCTTAAAATAGCACAATAACTCAACAAAAAGGAGGTATATACTGTACACAGTCAGTGTCACAGCAATGGTCCTACTGGATCACACTTCCCAGCATCCATTTTTCCTCTAACATCATCCCTGTGTTTATGTGCCGATTTCCTAATTCATTTCAGCTGTTTTGAGTTTCTGTCTGATTTAGTTTGGTTATTTAAACACTGTATTTTCTTCTGTTAGGTGCAAAGTAAGTTACAGTTGCGGTCCCTGCTCGACTTTCGATTTTCCTTGTGTGTAAATCATTCCATTAGCATTATTCATGTTTGCTGTGTTTTGTTCTGTTTGTTGACTCGATATGTCCAGCCCTTCATTTCGTTATTGCACTTAGTTTTCCGGTGCTTTTCAGTTAATTGAAAAAGTGCTAATTTCCCACTTCATTAGTCGAAGATTCACACATAAAGGACTTTGTACTATGTACTACAATCCAGTATATTGTGCTTCACCATATTGATTGATCTAGGTCTTTTTCTCACATTGTTAAATGTTAAAAGTTACAAAGAGTATCTGCACATGCTGCAGAAGCACACAAATTTGGAAACCAATAAGGACTTCTTCCTTTATCTTTGCTTCAGTCAACTTTGGAACTTTAAAAATAAGATACTGGAATGCTTCTGCATTTTTGTCCATTGCCCTCACAAAGTTCTTCATAACTTCTTCAATTTGATATGCAATGATGGTAGCAGAAACTTATTTGGTTCAAGTGCTGGATAAAGAATTTTTTTTTGTCCCCAGCTGCAGTGAATGTCTGAGCGGCCAGTCTCTTCTTGTAGTGTTCTTCTCTTGCTCAACTGCCTCATTCACAAAGGAAACAGCAATACTTTGTGTATCCACCCTGGAGACTAAGTACAAGGACAACCACCTTTAATCACCACAGAGGCACCATTGATGTTGGTCATAGTTATGCACCTCGGTGAAGGGTATCAGTTGAGCTGAGAAATAGTTATTACTTTGAGATTGGAGGACCATTCGTACTCTTCCCTGGACCATTGAAGTGTAGAACATTTTATCCTCAGTCTTTTTTTACTCCGATGGATTTGCTTTTTAATCCTTCTTTTTAAGTCTTCTGCCATGTTGCTTGGTCTAAAGTTTTGTTGTTGTTGGTGTTGTTGTTGTTGTTGTTGTTGTTGTTTTTCTGAGCCTCCAACCTATAAAGGCTGCTAATTTGTTTCATTACCATTAACTCTTTTTTCACTTCTTTACTGGTATCTCCTGCTTCACAGTTCTGATTTGATCAGATTTGATCATTACAGTGTGCGCTTTATAGTGTGTTCTACAGCTCTCCATCTTCCATATAGTTTTGACAAATATTTGGCTTTTAACTTTTTCAACATGACCATCCTGGCTACAATCTTATCCAATCGTATCCATCCTTGGCTGCAAATCATAAATTACTAGAATTTACATCCCCATAATTGTCCTGTAAATACTCACCTAGATCTGTCACAACAGGCCTACCTGTCATAGTTTACAATCTTTCAACATGTGTAAATCCTTATTGTCATCAGTATTTAGATTTATTTAACTTTCGTACTAGCCCTAAATAGCCCCATCCCACCTTATTTTGGAATGTGTTGTAAGCCTGATATGCAGGGTTGGCTGTTTTTTTAAATAAAGTAAAAAATATTTTGGGTTTATTCTCTGCAATAAAATAACAAATAACAATAATAAAGCATTTGTAAGGGACACTTTGTTTATTTTGTGTAGATTGGTAATGCATTCAACTTGTTTTCTATGGAACACGTTATAAACCAGTTACAGGAAAATCACTCACCCATGTTGCTATATTCATGCAATAATACTCCTTCAGTCTCTTCCAAACCTGTCTGAAACTGAAATGAAATTGATTCTTATCTCCACTATGTGGGGTCACAGCAGTCTCTGACATTGGCAGTCAGTAGCAGTATGTTCTCACCTGTAGTTTCACAAGTAACTTTGTACTTGAGTACCTTCAGTACTTTCTTAAAGGGTATAAATTTTTTTCTTCCTCCATTGCATATGTATGGTTAAATAACACTCTTTGGCTTGCATTTTCTAGGTAGCATTGGGTTTTTCTTTAATATTTCTTTAACCTTTTTTTAAACCGGCAAACATGGCAACGTGGAAGGAAGGATGCAGCATAACGTTTTTTCATAACATTTTGCATATTTATCTTGTTGTTATAAGTAGATTTTGCCATTTCCCCCAGAAAGCCGCCATTTGGGTATCAATTAGAAAATTAGGGTTCCAAAATACTCTAAGTTGGAAAATGTTTGTTACTGTATTTCTATATTTGAGGATAGATACCCTACTGCAACAATCTTTATCAACCGGCTACAGTGTATCAAAAGGCGTAAACCTAGGATTGTGATAGGATTCAGTCCGTTGGCTAGTAGATCTAATCACATGATGGCAGGTGTGTCTTATTGCAGGTAAAAAACTTTGGAATGAAATAAGTTGCATTAAGATAGAATGAACTGTAACAGCAGGGGATATTTCAAAATAAATATGATGAATATGAATTATTTCATTAAACAAGATCATCAGAAAAGCAAATGAAAAGTCAAAGAAAGTTGTTTGATTATGCAAATGAGATGCAAACTCAATTATTGTGATTGAGTAGCAAGGGACATGTTCATGGGGGTGAACAGAAGCATGTCAAACTGGATGAGACTAAACACACTGACAGTGATGAAGCATGGGCAGGGTCAGATTGTCCAGCAGTTCTTGTGGGAATCCCGTTGTATTCATTTTCAAATATCCCTAGTTTTCGTAAGCAGTGTATTAGCACAGAGTAATCAAGCAGCATTGTCTTTAGTGCTGGCAATTCTATTCCTACACTGATCACAGTACAGCTGCATAATTCTTAGCAGGCAGAATAATTCACAAACCATTTTTTCATTCAGCAGGGTTCATCAGTAAGAAACACTCAAATTGATGTTTATGTCTGGCACTGTATGACTCACAAACCTAAACCTTGTGACATATTCAAAAAATGTCTGATTCATGAGAATCCAAGCACATTCTCAGTCTCTGAGTAGTTCATCTAGATCAATTAGATCAATAACAAAAATGGCATGTAATAACTGGTATCTCTAAAGAATTCTACTGTGACAAAGTGGGTCCATGTGTGCTCATTTGCCCTGTGGTGGACTGGCCCCCTATCTAATTTTGGTTCCCGCCAAGCACCTTGACATGATCCAGCAAGTCCGAATGGCATATAGAATATAAGTGAATTAATAGATCTCATTTAAGTGTTTATTTCAATGATCGCCACCTGGTTTGTGATTTTACTTAATCTTTTGTCCTGTTGGAAAATGGATTATCTTCTCTTGCTCTGAGGTAAGAACCAGCTATTGAAGATTGCAATTTCTCAACACCTCGGTTCAAGTTTTTCCTGAAATGTACTGCTGTACCGCTGCTAGCGTCCAGAGACTTTTGAGATAAGAGTGGTTAAAATGATGCTTTTGCATGATTATTAGAAATGAAAGTCAGTACATTGGTAATATCATATTTTGCAACTATTTAATTTAAAACACTGACAAGTCCAGCAAAAAATCATCCAACAATTTATTCAGTGATTGTTTTAGCTGCCAGAACAAAGAAAAAGACCATTTATGATGATTCCAGATTAGTAATTTGATTCTGAAAACAAAACTCCACCCTCCTTTCTTACCTTTCAATTAATTATTAATGATCTTGTTAATATCAGACATTTGTGTGTAATTGTCCTTAATTCCTTAGTTTCCACACGTTGAATTTGTCAGCAATAAATCAACACACTTAGTGTTAAATCAACACTAGCGCAAACACTCGGAGTGTTGATTTAACACTAAGCGTGTTGATTTAAATTCGAACACTCAAGAGTGTTGATTTAACGCTGGCAAATTTGCTGTGCATGTCTGAAAGCCCACAATCACTGCATCCAACCTCAGCTGCTGAATCTAAATTGGTTAAGTCCTTTTCATTTTAAATTCTGTACATCAGACATTGGCAGACTGAAAGGACACCCCACACGTCATGACAAAAAATCTTAAAAATACATTGTGCCCTGGGGGCAAAGCAGGATTGAGGTCAAGGACAGCAGGTTACTAACTTTCCTGAACTGAGAAAGAAGCAGGTACTGATCAAATCAGGACTAGGCCTCTACAGTGCTGACTCATTTGGACTGATGGCACTGCTCCAAAAAAAACAACCTCAGCTTGCTCCATGACTGTATGGGATTCCAACTACAACCTTGATCTCATACCTAAGGTGTCATTCCGACTTCCCACAGAGTGTCACAGAAAGTGGTAAGGTACAGAACTGCTGTAGGCAGTGTTTGACAAGTGCAAATAATAGTTTTTGTACATTCACTGGCTGATGCTGTCAGTTATCAGGTAAAAGTACATATAACACCACCAAACTGTAGAACGAACTGCTTAGCACAGTTTTGTTGCAGAATGTATGCAAACATAGATGTGCCACTGCTGTGTTTAGCTATATAGAGACATAAAGTGTTGCTCATAAAGTGTATACTTCCTATGGAATTTACACAAGACCCTGATAACCACACTAATAACCACATATCACAGAACAGCCAACAAATTAATGAAGCAAAATGTTCGAATGTTTGGGCAGAAATTACAAGCCAAATTAATACCTAAAATACAGTACAACATTCAGTATATAATTTTATATGTGCAAAATTTAAAAGCTTCACTGTAGAAATATGTTAGATTTCAGTGTCTTTTGTGTAAATCCTAGGCTGCCAGGAAGTCTTATGTTTTGTTTGTGTCCTCTGAGGATTACAGAACATTCAAATCACCAGCAAATGTCATTTTTTCAGCCTACTTAGTGAATATTTGAGCTGGAGACCATTTAGGCCATTCACGGAGTATGACAAAGCAGCAATATACAATAAATGCAAAGCATGTTAAAATCTAATTAAATCAAACCAGCCTACGCGGAACATTTTTTAAATATTGCCTTGCCCATCTGAAGCAGTATCTTTTAGCTTTATTGCATACATAGTTGATCGGTTCCCATCCCTCTGTAACTCCATCTTCCTAATGAGTAGCACTCAGACTCCAGCTATTCCAGATACTGAACTATCCATTCGTATTTTCTGGAAAACAGTGAATAAATGCATTAAGGCATTCACTTATGGCGAAACCTATACTTCGTCTTGATCAATGGTTCTTCAGTGGAGAAAAGGACAGCCAAAGGAAACTGCCAGCTGAGTCATTCCATCCCACAATAATGAGACGTCATTAGAAAATAACTGTTATATATTTGGAAAGTCATTGTGTACATAACGAAAAACAGGGATTGTCAGTGCTCAGAACAATTTGGGGTATACTCCATAATGAATTATCCCATAATGAGATATTCCCTAATTCTTTGAGCAGTGTATTTGCAATATTTGAGAGCAGAAATTATTCTGCAAGACCAAAAATGCAATATGATTTGCACTGAAGCTAAATTAAAACATTCAGCCAGATACAGATCACAGCGAGATAAATGCAATTTATATCATGTGTGTGCAAAATAAGTGTAAAATGTCTAACTCTACTCTGGCTAAAGGGCTTCGGAAAACACTCATTTCCCAGGGGAAGGAAAATATTTCAAAAAGTATGTTATTTGATACGTTTCTGACTCCACTATACCATTTCCTGTCTGGAGGAGAAGCATGCTAAATATAGACAAAATCTTTCATCAGAATACAAATTGCACTCTCAGCAAAATTTTCCCTTCAGCTACTATTATGTGGTACTGTAGACAGTCTATATGCGGGAATCCATCTTCTCAAGCTTAAATCAACAATAAATGTTCCCACTGCATGATTAGCTCAATTCTGATTTAGTACATACATGATTTTGTCACTATCCCTTAATAATAATGACTCTTTTTATCTGTTTCCATCTGCTATCCTGTTAAATCTTTGTAAACATATCTGCTAATAATAACTGTACAAAAAATCGTAGAAAATAATTCAAGGCGCTGCTCTAATTAGTTACCATTAGACTTAGTGATGTGAGTGAACTCGGTCACAACTGTTTGTTGGTAAGGATTTGTATTCGTATTCAGTCACTGAGAGCTAGGGCTTTCGATGGAAAGATATGCCCCGCTGCTAAGATATTTTATGCTAACCATACGCAAGAAAACTCGGAAAAGACTTTGAATAGAGTAAAGTCTGACATCTTCTCACATCTGAAAACAAGCTACAGTTTTTAAGTCACAGACTACGAGGGGGCATCTTGTACGGTCACTACTTGCAAGATTCCCACTATATAATTTGGAGATTATTTCAAATCTTTTGGAAACACACCTAAAACAGCCACACAGGCTGTAAAAAAATCAAATAATGGAAACACAACATTTCATTATTTTATGTACAATATTACGTATGTAATTTCAGTGCTTGATTTTTTACACGTTTTTATCATTCCCTTTAAACTTTGGAGAGCATCATTTTACACAATACACAAAAAATACAAAAAAGTAAACAGCTGAAATACACTAAGAAATAAATTTAGCACAGTAAAATGTAGTGTTTCCATTATTGGCCAGACATCTGCAGGTCTGCACCTACCATCTGCCATCCATATACACATGAAATTTCCTGTCTGGTGCTAGCAAGAGCTCACCTTTTGGTTATTAACGATGTTCAAAGAAGTAAAAGACTGACTTAAGACAGCTATGCCGACAATCTTACACCAAACAATCAGGGTAATGACTGAAACAAAACTCTATCAAGATTCTCATGATTCATTCGAAAAGTCGTTCGAAAAGTGGCTGGCATTACTGACACATCTCCATGATCTTCAATGAGACCTTCAAGTCTCAGAATAGCTGTGAAGAATAAGAAATGTATATGTATATAAAAAATGCATCAATGAGATGCATCAATAACCGATTAATAATAGCCTCGTAGATCTCTGAACCTCGTATATCATATTTAAATTGAATTGTCACGCGATTTTTCCAGCAAGTCTTGTTGTCAATGTTTTGTCCTACAGCTCAGCAGTAGGAACAGCAAAGGACCACCAATTGCAGAGAAAAAATGAAAATATGTCCTCTGGAGTAATGAGTCATGGTTGACCATCTGGCAGTCTTATGCCTGAATTTGGGTTCGGCAGATGCCAGGAGAACACTGCAGTTAGCTACCATTGTGTCTACTGTAAAATTTAATGGAAGGAGGCATAATGGTCTGCAGCTGTTTTAATGGTTTGGTCGGGTGTCTTTGTTTCAGTACAGGGAACTCTTAATGTTACAGCAGTGGGTTAAAGTGGGCCAGTATGACGGTATCAGGTAAATAATTGAGGATAATAAAAATTAGCTGCAAAGTTTGCTGCTTTTCAAACCTACTATGTGCAGGCATCCCTTTATGCTTACTTAGGTTGCCAGGCGAAGGCATTAATGCGCACGGATGATTTCCTCTCCTGGGACCAACTGCTGGCTGCTTCGAGTTAAAACACCAGAAGGGAGGGTAAACAAGTACAGATAGGCATTCAAAGCTAACAACAGATTTGCAGTTCAATAGTAACTACAAGCTCCTCCTTTCACACCTTTATCTGTAACAAACATTTTCTGCTAAAGAATATTGATATTATAAGCTAAACGGAACTTTAAGAACTCTTAGCTAATGTTGTCAAAAATATTGATAAATATTTATATTTAACAATCTGAAATGGTCCAATACTAATTTTCTTATTATTAACTATTGATTCTAGCACACAGAATGGATTGTTGTGGTAGCCTAGCGGTTAAGGTACTGGCCTCTGGACCAGAAGGTCCAGGGTTCAAATCCCACCTCTGCCAAGCTGC
>JAUZSU010164254.1:0-13611 GCA_034780255.1 Parotocinclus maculicauda | reverse complement strand
AAGGTGAGCAAGCCGAATCCAAAGCCACATTTACAGCCAGAACAGTAATGGTGTAAATTGCTCGTGCAGCTGTAGGTTAGGGCCATGTTGCTGAAACACTACACTGCAGTAAGGTTACAGATTGCGTTAGCCATGTCCCCAGGGCATGATTTGGGTTGCCTCACGTGGTAAATTCGGACATGAGTCAAGAATGAGAAACAAATCACTTACAGAAGGAATTAATTTTTACGACTGTGGCATTTACACTGGCTCTGATGCATTTCTTTTCATGTTAAGATGATTAGACAGTGACAGAGCCTGGAGCTCACTGCATTTTTTTCTTTTTCACTGATTATATCACTTTCATATTATCATAAATATTATTATTATAGTATAATTTAATTATAATTATAATATTATAATTTTATAATAATATAATTATAATATTACAATATTAATATCGTTATCAATAGTGAGTTTTTTCTAATGTTGCCAATCCACTGGATTGTGTTCAAAATGGTTCCTTAATAATCATTCCCAACATTTTCCATACTGTATACAACGCTATTAATCCAGAGGAAGCACAAGGACACGTCTGTATATGGCTTTTTTCATTACTATGTGACAGCAGATTCTGTTATATAAACACATTAATCCATGTATTACCAGATAAGCATTTTCTAATAATCTAGCTAATAGAATTTTAAAATTGGGAAAAAAGTATTGTTTTGGTAATCACTATTGTATTTTTGGTGTTTACAACATTATTACAAAGTTATACATTCAGTCAGTTTAGGCTTATGATGTAGTAGTGCTTTACAATGTGTTCTTACTGGCAAATAAAGCAAAAAAAGTGACATGTTAGATAGACATAGTGTAATTACTCATTTTAATAATTTTTCTAAAATGTTCAGAAACATATAATGCTGTATAAATGCTTCAAATGTTTATTGTTACAATAGAAATGGCAATACCTGTCCCACCCCTTCCAGGTCCATCACTGCAAGAACAAGTGGCAAAACTACAGTGCATCAGGACTGTAGGATCATTTTCAGAACTCTCAAAAAAACTTTTTTCACATGGTCATAATGGGGAATTTTGTGTAGAATTTTGAGGAAAGAGATTAATTTAATACAATTTGGAATAAGGCTGTAACGTAACAAAATGTGGAAAAAGTGAAGCGCTGTGAATATTTTCCGGATGCACTGTATATCACTCAGACACTTGCAGAAATATAAAATTAGGAAAATTGACAACCGAAAGAGACTAAAATGTTTAACCAATAATTAGCACATTTTTGTCAGATTGGGCCAAAGAGATCAATGCAGATAACGAATAAACTGATGAGCTTCACCCTCAATCTCTGTAGACAAGGCATTAAATATTGGAGTTTGTTTTAGAAAATGCAGGAAGGGTGGGAAACATACATACATACATACACAATTAATAAAAAATATAATAATAAAAAAATACATATAAAGTATATTATATTTTCTATATAAAGTTTTGAGTGCCCATTTTCCATTAATGCTGTAGTGAATGCACAGTGTAGCTGTTTTTTGTTAACGTCCTTGATTGCATGATGCACCAGTCCTGGCAGGTTTGGTTGCCTGCTTAAAGAAACAGAATGAATGATAGAATGGAATTTTGGAACGGATCTGTATCAGAAGCAGGTTTCAATACCAAACTCTACAGCTACATAAGCAATAGAGGAGCAAAATCTATGAGTGAGCATCATAAGACCATTTGGCTGCCATTTCAGTTTCGGATTTACATCATTTTAGCAGATGTGCTTGTCTAAAGCAACTTAAGTGATACAAACCAAGAAGTTTCTGGTCCAACTTAGCAAAGATTGGATTTGAACCCTAAACCTTTGGGACCAGTACCTTATCCCGCTGGGTTACCAGAGGCCAAGAATGGTTTCTTTAAATAAAATGTAAGTATCATCAGATTTGTTAATATTGCAGACATAGAGTCACCTGTAGTTGTTGTTGATGTCTGAGATTCTCCAGGCACTGTGTGTATCGAAGCCCATTCTGCAGACTTCACACTTGAAGCGATTCCTTACATGCTCACCTGAAGGATATCCCAAAACCACACACATAGCAGATCAATGCATTGTCTAAAAATATTAAAGACCTAGTTAATAACTAAACAGTTACAGGATTGTGTTTAGATGACTTGCTACGCATGCCTACCTGTGTGGCATATCTCATCATGCAGGTCATTCTCAGCTGGCGCGCTGGCACTGTAGGTGTGGAAGGCGAAGGCGAAGAGCTCGTCTAACCGAGCGGGAGGACGCAGAGCTACAGTGAGCCGCCGCAGCCATTCCTGAGCTTGCTCCGACGAGCTAAATTCACATCTGAGAGCGAAGGGGGAGACGCATATAGATCAGGTCCACACAGACCACTTCTGTACTATGTTTAAATGTGTGCACAGATATAAAAGTCTAGAAGAGTAAGTAAGTATCAAATAATGGTTTGATACTTCAAAATAACCCCCAATTTTCAGCAGTATATTTTATTATCTCTTTGGTAAAATGCCAGAAGTGAGAGTTTTGCATCTTGGGGTCTTGAACAGGTTTTATTCTAAGCAAATGACTTTGAGCCAGAACTGTAACAGTCATCCCCACTAAGAGCACTGGCTGCCTAATAACACCGTACAACCAAAAACAAACTACTTCAGAGGTTGCCGAAATGGCCAGTCTCGTCCATCATGATGCAGTCAGCTCTCAATAATTGCAGGCTCAACCTCCATTTTATTATTCACTCAATCCTGGACAGGTCACACTAAAGCCAGTGCCTAGCCGGCAGCACAGGGTGCAAGACAGGAACAACTCTAGACATGGTGCCAATCTGCCATAAGCCACACACTCATTCACCATTCTAAACAAGGAACATTTACTTCCCTAAGTGCTTGCAACTGTCCAATACATGCCTCAGCTCTAAGGTTTCATTACCTTCCTGTATGCCTCTTTTACACAACTGTGTAAATCTTAACCACGCCCTTTTAACAATACTGCTTCCAAATATTAGGTTTAAAATTTAATATCCCATAATGATACATCCCCTAATTTTAGTGAGCAGTATATAATATACAGTGTCGTTATGTCAGTGTCTCTGCTGTCATACTGAACTGTTTAGTAAAGCATTCAATCAAACCTTTCAGACCATGAGGTGATTCACTGGATCTACTTGTACCCCTAGTTGTTTTATCAATGGGTGCGGTACACATATTGTGTGATATGCGATATGATTTAAAAAATTCATAGAATTGCCAATGCTTAAGTAAGTTGTTCACTTTAGTTGGATAAAACGTTTGCTATGAGGTACTGACCCTTGCTACTTCTTTCAGAATGTACTGTTTTTAAGTTATGATCTATCAACACACCCAGGGTTTGGGAGGGTGGGAGTACTATTATTATTTTTTTTTATTTATTTGGGGATTTTATTTTATTTATTTATTTCTACTTGTATCTGTTGGTATGGATATACAAGGGGATGTATGCGTTTTGTGTTTTATTTTTCAAAACTAATAAAACATTTGTTCACAAAAAAAAAAGAATTGCCAATTCTAGCAATAAGTAAACAGAGTAAAAGTGCAGTCTGCGCTACTTAAGGTAAGCAGCACTGTTTTAGATCTGTTCAGAACCGATGACTCTGAAGTATAAACAGTACAGCCATATATCTACCAGCAGGTCTTTACCTACCAAAGGCATGACATGTTCAATCCTACCACCCAGTCCTAAACTGCTTTAATCATTTATTGTCCATACATGATTACAGGAAAAACAAAAACACAAACAAATTGTCCATTTTGTAAGAAACAAACATAACTTTACTGAGTCGTGAAGGCTGGTAGTTTTAGCCAGATAAATGTGCTCTGTAATTTAACGGACTGTTTAATATAACTGCAATGCACTCTGGTACTTTGAGTCCACCCTGTTTACTGCTCTACACTAATGACCTGTGGTGTCGTACAGATTTAGATTATGTATGACCATTATTCATACCTGATGACCTTGCAGTCCTTACAGATAAGGTGCAGCTGAACCAGGTCCCGACTCTCCACACTTTCTATCAGCTGCAGAGGGACCTGAGAATGGGTGCGAGACAAGAGAGATGAGAGAAGTGAAAGTGAGCAGACTGTCTAAAGGTCACAAATATTTAATAGTCACAGACTAAACTTAGAGAGATGAACTTAGGCTGTAAATGAATAATTGTTCTGAGCCGCCCGGCTTCACAGATCCATATTTCACTGATAAATGATACTCCCTCAGTCTGGAGCTTTCTGACAGTACTGATTATACTGGTGCTTCCTGGACTATTGAGGTACTGGACTATGGAATAGAAGGTCCAGGTTTCAAGTCCCACCTCTGCCAAGCTGTCACTGTTTAGTCTTTGAGCAAGGCCCTAACCCACCATTTCATTAAACTGTAAGACTGTATCAGTTCTAAATCACTGAATAAGGATCTACTAAACATCTAAATGTAAATGAAGACCACACCAACAGCCCCCTATCTAGCACAAAAATGGATATGAATGTACCCATAAATGTTTTTGAAAAACACTCACATTTACAACATTGTCTTTAAACCTGATGTAAAGGCGGTAGCTAGTCAAGGCGAAGACAGCCTCTTCTGTCCTCTCCACAAAGTCCACACACTCACCGTGCAACACAGGGAATGGGACCTAAAGAAAAGCATTTAATTAAGAAAACAGTTCGCAGTTGTAAACTGCTAATGTTTTCAAACTGTAGTCAACTTTTAAGTAATAGCAATTTATGCTGTATGGCATTTTCAGAACGTATTAGCTTTATATCTCGAAACCTAGCAACAATTCAAACTACAATAATTCATGTTTTTTTAGCTACCTTAAACTTGCACTTACATTAGTCTACAATTGGGCAAAATCATTAACGTAAGCTTATTAGCTTGTAATAAAGTGTTGATACTACGTAATTTATTAAATGTATTGAAAGTGAAGACAAAACCAAAATGTTGGAGAATATCGTACTTCATTGCCCAGGGGAAATAAAACAACTTAAAATTCAGAATGCCGTTTCTGCTAAATGTGCATTATTGGATTATCATCATAAAGTTGAAAACTTGTAAAACGTGAAGTAAAAGTGCAGTCTGCTCTACTTAAGGTAAGCAGCACTGTTTTAGATCTGTTCACAGCAGATGATCCTGAAGTATAAACAGTACAACCAAATCTCTTCCAGCAGATCTTTACCTACCAAAGGGATGACATGTACATCCATTGCCCATACATGATTAGAGGAAAAACACAAACAAATGGTCCATTTTGCACCTGTATAAACTATTGCTAGAATAACCCTACAGGAATCAGAACTGTAAATTTAGATAAATCTCATTAATAAACCACATGCATTTTAACATAGTTTCCCCATATATAGAGATATGTATGTATATGTATGTATATGTACGTGTGTGTGTGTGTGTGTGGGTGTGTGTGTGTGTGTGTGGGTGTACTAAGGTGGTATATATCCAAAAAGTTAATTTCCCTGCAAATGCCTGTGTGTCCATTTTAGGGTAGTTATCTTGCCTCAAAGTGTTCCTTCTCCAGCTCCGGACTCCCGGCTTCCGGACTGGGCTGCTCCTCTTCACCCTACCACACACCCAAGATGCGTGAGTTTTTATTGTTTGCATAAGATCAGCCCATATTAAATCATAATCCTCATAACATGAACTAGAAGTACTCGCCAATGGCCAAAAACAGGGAAAGCACAAATGTCCACACACATATTTACATATCCACAACCCCTGTCTCAGGCATGCATGTGCCTCATCTAACACGTAAAGCTGTTCTTCAAATATTTTTACTTGCCAGTCACATAACACATCTTATTTTATCTTTGTAAACTGTGGTCTCACAACTGATTCCCAATTTACTGATTGACAGCTGATTACGAGATTCCACCTCTTTGAGATGCTGACCAAATATTGTAGAAGCCATGCATCCAAGAGAAGAACAATGTCCAGTAAATGCCAAGAGGTTTTCCTCTGACCAAAACGTATCCACCCACACTTCAGTCAGTGCCAGTGAATTCGGGTGTAGCTCAAAACTTGACGTGTTAAAAGCGGTTTTAAAAAAGTAACTACACTAATACACCATAGACACCCTGACACACATGGACTTCACTATTAGCTATTATCTCTGTGTTAGGAGTTTCAAAGAATGCTGTTAACTGGACAAAATATGATTCTGCTGAATGAACTGCTTATTACTGACAGATACTTGATTTGATAAAATATTGAACTCCACTAAGATTACAATGAATAATACAGGCACTTTGGAAACCATTGTATTTCTGAGTCTGAATAAAACAGGACAAAGCCAGACTTTCTGTAGTACACACTCACCATGGCCTGTAGAAGGGAGGGGGGTTCGGGAGAAGGGATTCACTCCGGAGGGCACCAGGCCTCTCTGCTGGACCTCAACCACTCTAAAGAGGAGGTAAAAAAACACATCAGTACTAAACAACTGGGATAAAAAGTTATTACTGATGTTAAAGAAAGTATATATAATCTGGCTATTGAAGAACATGTAATAGAAAGACACTTACAAATGATCCTTACATTACCAGAAACTGTACATGATGTACTTTACAGAATACGTATGAATGTCCCCTTAGCCAGTTGTATGCTGAATAGTTTTTAATAATCAAATTAATATATTTAAAAAATCGGTGATATTCAGGACAGGGGTCTCAAGTTTCAGATCTTACATAAGCCTTGTAGGGCTCCAGCTTGGCATTTCAGCCTGAATAACGAGTTCTGTAGCACATGCAACTTTAATGGCTGAATGTCATTATGGTGAAGATAATTTTTTAAATATTCAAACCCATCAAGCACCTAAAGCAGAAATAAGATCCATGTAACTGGATGACAGGGTCATCTATTTATTAGGTCAGCAGTAACGTCAGTAACAGCAGAACTGTAAGGTTAGTACGGACCTAGGGTAAGTAAATTCCCAAGCATCTCGAGCGTGTTCTCTTGTGCCATTCTGTTTATCCACACAAATCAAGGCAGGGATAACATCGCTTCAATATGACTTGATTCTTATACAGTCTGCAAATCCACCTTCAATCCCATCACCCTCTCACCACACTACTCCACTGGTGGAAAATTGAAGCTCAGAAAATGACTAAGCTATGTGTGTTGACAGCACAGTTATTTTCTTGAGCATGGTGGAGACTGATCTTTTCCATACCCTAGTACTGTAGGCTACAAATACATGAAACGTTTGTGCCTTAAATAGGAACCTGTGTGAGTCACTCTGTGCAAATAGCAGGTTCAAACATATGTATATTTTCGTCTTTACTGAGAGGCTTAAATGCAGCAGTAAGTAAAATATGTATAACCTTTAATGATTTAAACTGTACTGGAGAATTGTTTGAAACCTATTATAACTAGAGTTCGGTTTGTATGTGTGTAAGATGTTTGGGTGTTTTCGCACCAAGGAACATATTCATAGTTCTTAGAACTGTGCCCCCTCACATGTTCACACCACAGGAACTGGGAACGATTGTAGTATTTAGCGCCGTATTACAGGGACATTTTAGCACCAACTACAACATAAGACACTTTTTTTTATCAGAACCGCGAGTGTACATGCTGTCTACAGACACAAGCAAAAAAAGAATGAATGTAGATCTCTGGGGGTGAGTACCTTCTAAATTAGAACTAAAACCATTTGGTAAAAAGTGCCTTTTATACTGTATCGCTTTAATTATAGAAAGATCAAACATTTTATGTTCTTTATATATTCAAAAGCCAAAAGGGTCAAAAGATTTGCTTTAGGCTACTAAGGATAAGGTAAGGTGTAGCATTAATTATCTAAATTAATCGTTATGCCAATGAAAAGTCCCTACCGGGATAGTGAGACAAGCGTGGGTTTATATACTGCTCACAAAAATGAGGGGATATTTTCAAAATGAAATAATAAGCAATGTATGTGAATTAATAGCTTTCTAACACAGCCTAATGTACAGAGCAATCACGGCACCGGCCGTAGAGACTCAGCTTTGAATCCTAGCTTTGTATCACGATTGCAAGTTCTCCCCTCCAGGTGCTCCTGTTTCCTCCCACTTTCAAAAGCCATGTGTTAGGTCAACTGGTGTCTCTAAAGTGTTCCAGTGTGAGTGAACAAGTGTCTAGGGGTCGGATACCACCTTGCACCATGTGTTACCATTTAGGCCCTGGCTCCCGGTGACCATGAATAGGATTAAGCAGGTATGGAAATTAATGTTTAGCCACGAAAAAATAGGTTGCCTTAAATGGCAAATAACAGCGCTTTTCAGACTTTTAAGAAGAGTTCATGTCTGGTTGAGTCAGAAACAAAAGATAAATAAAGCTTATGGATGTATGGCTTAAGCTTATACTCACACGAGGCAATCTGTACTGTGCTCGGGCGCTATTGACCCCTAAAACGCAGTTTGTTTGACAAGTGTGATCACTCCCAATAGGCCGAACCGTGCTCCTGCATGCTTGACGAAGTGGGCTCCAGTGCGGTCCACTGGACTCGAGCACGAATGGCATATGGTGTGATCCTAAATCGTGCTCAAGAGCGAAAAAGTCTCTGTAACAATCTTTTTATAAGTGCAGCATGAGAAGCCAGAAACGAGTACGTCACATAATAATAGACTTATTATAAAACTTATGAGAGCGTGTATCAGAGAATACAAAACAAAACCAAAGATAAGCACAAACTTATGTGATTATCTGATCACGTACTGTAGGTTCAACCACAAAGTCCATGGTGCTCTACGAGCGCTTATCGTGATGCTGAAATTGGGGGGAGGATGGTGAATTGCTCCAGGATGGTTCAGGTTAACTGGGTTCAATGTGAGTACGCCCTCTGTCTACAACAAAATTCTAATTGGCAGAGGATATAATTATGAATTATGGAGATGTTTGAGATATTTGGTTTATTTAAGCTTTCAGTGTTAATATCCATTTAATCAGATTTACATCAAGTTTACATCAAAACTAGTCAAACACTCAGATCGGGCCAATTTACCGTAATAAATTAACCGTAACATTTTTAAAGTATGGGATGAAAACCGAAGCACCCAGGTTAAACTCAGACGGACAAAGAAAGGACACGCAAACTCCACACAAGTAGAGCCTAAGGTCAGGTTAGAACCAGCAATGCTGGAGCTGTGAGCTTTCCTCTGTCATAAATAGCCATTGATGCTGATGCACATTATATAAAACAAAAACAAACAAATCGAGGCTGTCTGGATGAACCACCAAGAAGGTTTATGTCTTCACGTTTTCGTTTTGCTCCAGCAGTACCGACTCTTGGGGTAGAGTGGGAAAAGACTGACCCTGTACCAGGCATGCTGGGTTGTGTGTTATCTGATCCCACAACTGAATAATGTGAGATGCCTGATGAGACCCAGAGGAGAAAATGTCAACATCAAACACGCATGGAAAACGTTGCGCACACACACAGAGCATACACAATGCAGATGTTGGGATGTCAAATCGTCTGAAGAGAACGAACAGGCAATTCAGCTGGTTAACATCAAGAATCCTGTTATTTGCGGGTAAATATTTTAGGCTCAGGCTTATAAAGGGAAGACCTGCATTGCGTAGACACAAGTTTGATTCCTACTGAGCAGTATGGAATAACCGTGGCTCAGCAAGGGGTATCATCAGGGGGGTGATCATAAGTATGTTAAACTGGACGAGAGTGCCCCCACAATGACTGTTCAGTAGGGTGTATGATCACCTAAGATTGCCAAAACACACCGACAGTGATGGAGCATGAGCATAATCAGATTGTCCAACAGATTTGATTTAATTCAATTATTGTGATTAAATAGTAAGTGATATATTCATGGGGGTGAACAGAAGTATGTTGAACTGGACGAGAGTACCCCACATTGACTACACCCTACACAGTAGGGTGTATGGTCATCCAAGAGTGCCAAAACACACTGACAGTGATGGGACATGAACAGGATCAGATTGTCCAGCAGCTCTTGTATGATCCTCTTCATATTAATTTTTTAAAATAAGCTAATTTTTGTGAGCAGTGTAGAAATCAGATTAAGACATTTGAAACAGTTGAAGTTTATCCCAATATTCTACTTCATTCATTCATTATCTTTTCCGCTTATTCCACTTGGGGTCGCGGGCCAGCCGGTGCCGGTGCCGGCGCAAGGGCAGGAACAACCCCAGATGGGGCGCCAATCCATCGTAGGACACACTCATACACTCATACACTAAGGGACACTTTAGAGACACCAATTAACCTAACGTGCATGTCTTTGGGAGGAAACCGGAGTACCCGGAGTAAACCCACGCAGGAACAGGGAGGACATGCAGACTCCACACAGAAAGGTCCCAATTCACTCCACGCTGGGATTGAACCGGCGACCTTCGTGCTGTGAGGCAGAGGTGCTAACCACTCAGCCACCATTTTTATCATTTATAATAGTTATCTGATCAAAATACATTGTTACAAATACTATTATTACTTTTAATTATTTTTTTAAACATTTACATTTTTATAGAACATTCTCAGATGTGCATCTCAAATTTACGGTCACTAACAAAAGAAAATATACAATATGAGCCCAAGTGGCCACAACTACCAATAATAAGAGGGCTTATTTAAAATAATATGTGTATCATCATTTTAGATCTGGGGAATATAAATATGTTTATTCAGATAAAACAATTACAAATGTTACCATGCAAGTATCTGATATTGTTAATTTTCAGCACCTATATGACTTGATAAAACCTCAACACCCTAATCAACTAAATGAACCCCAATCCACACAGTTTACTCCAAACCACAAATACACATAAGACATTAAGGACTCGGCTTAGAACGACATCAATAATGTGCAATATCAGTGGAAAAAAGACACACAAACAAAGTCGGAAGGTTCTACTAGTCAGATAGTTGAGGGTTCTAATCTCAGCACCACCAAGATGCCTCTGTTGGGGCTCAGTTGTTTGGATTGCATCAGGTAACAAGGTTAAAATCACCAGGCAAAAGAATAAACGTTAATGTAAGAACTTACACTGACACTAATATTCATTCATTCTTGATTTTACGCTTAATGTGCACGGGGTCGCAGGCCAGCCGGTGCCCACCCGGCAACTCTGGGCGCATGAGCAGGAACAACCCTAGGCGGGGCGCCAATCCATCGTAGGGCACGCACACAGTCACACACTAAGGGCCACTTTACAGACACCAATTAACCCAACACACGTCTTTGGACTGTGACAGGAAACCAGAGTACTAAGAGTAAACCCACACAGACACGAAGAGGACAAGCAGACTCCACACAGAAAGAGCCCAGAACGTTCCAACCTGGGATTGAACTCGGGACCTTCTTGCTTGACACTATTATTTGACAATAAGTAGTTTTTATAATAAAATAGCACCCAATAGCTCATAGGAGTATAATACAGACGTATAATATAGAATATTTACAGAACATGTTTATTGCTTTTTAATAACATTATTCTCATCATGTCCAATCTTGTTTCCTGCATCAAAACATTTCACTGCAACTTCTCTGACTGAGGCCTGCCATGGTGTTGCTGGAAAAAACCCAACAGATTACCAGAACAAAGTCTTAATCATGCAAAATATTTACCTTATTAGGTATTTACATAAGACATTTCAGGTGTGTCAAGCAACGGAGCGAGTTTGTGTGTGTTTATGTCATGGAATTTGCAGTTGCACAATAATGTGTACATGAAATGTCCAGATATTTTTATCAGACTCAACAATTCTGTTCCCCACAGGTTAGTGCTCTGTATAGTACAGTATGTAGCATTTATGGCATATTAAACAGGGATACAGTTCTGATAAAGCCCATAACTACGGGTCCTTCACAAAGTCAAGCATCAAAAATGGGGCAAACCCCGTTTAAATATTAACATGTTAACTTTAGCCCTAGTAAGAATGGATTTTTATACAACAAAGGATTCAACTAAGTGCCTCTCTGCTTTTGGAAAATAGAACCAAAATTGTTTCCAGCTGAGGAAGTTTTAGTAAACAGGCTTCACTCTTTCTAAACATCCTGTAGCATCTAATTCAAAACGTGCATTCTACTTTAAATACTGCATTCATTTCTCTCTACCTTCATCACACAGGTTACTATTCAAAATTCATTACACATAGAATGCTTTGTTTATTCTAATGTTAATCTGATTATTAGCCATTTTATTCCATTTACTCGTTTTGAAATGCATTTATTATCTCTGGAAAGTTACACGTCTTGGCATTCAAATTTACAATGATCCAAATATAACAGCAGATCACGAGCTGTGTGCTGGGTGTGCAGATTTATGAACATAAAACGATGTTATGATTGGTTCAGGGTTAGATCACTTTAATAAACATCTCTGATCACTAACTCTGTAGGGGTGCAACGACGCACATGATCAAAGTCACGTTATTCGATGTCTGGTGTTAATATGGTTGTGGATTTGAGACGAGTAAACAGATTTCAGATATTTGTAAGTTTATTTGGGATTGCTTAGATATACTGTTCTTTTAGTTAACACAAATCTTGAAGTTGATTTTCGCTTAAAAAAATGAGACCTTTTAGGATATATAGTTATAGATATATATATATATATATATATATAGATAGATAGATATAGTAATAAAAATGCTAAACAAATGTACTTGAGATCACTTAGGCTGGTAGGACTTTGTTGTTGTTTAAAGTGCACTTCCTCTACAAAGTCAAAAAGAAAGTTTCAAAAAGAAATTGTCACAATCATGTCTAGGTGTCCACAAATAAAATAATGAAAATACTGTAAATAGTACAAATCGTAAGAAAACCAGAGGATTACATCATATGTAAGTCACTTAAACGGCTCGTTACCGGCTGTTTTGTTGGGTTTCGTACCCTTGGCCAGTGTCATGGCATCAGCTGTGTCTTTGAAGTAGCTTCAGTATTATTGATCGTGGTGGTGCTATTTACGCCTGTGGAGGTCCCTACAGAGTACGGAGAGTCTAATGGGAAAATCTCTGGGTTTACATGACCCAGGCAATAATATGATTTCTATTTTGCTACCAGCCACTAATCTTATAAAAGCATGTAAAAAAACTAAATGTTAGAGTCTCTGCAAATTATTCTATAGCTGTTTAGCGCTAAACTCCTGGGTTGCCAGATCCCACCCAGGGTTGAGAATCCCCCACATCGTCTATGTAAATAAGCCCAAAAAAGGGAAACATCTTTAAATAAACAGACCTGGCAACTATGTTTTTTGCCCTGTGCACACACAGACGGCCCAATCTGAATTGAAATCAGTTAACTGGTGTATATGCTAATATTACTCCGATTACAGAGGTCAAATTCAGATCTCTATCAGATTTTCTATCAGATCAGAGTATGCTGTACACGTGACCACCAGTGTTAATTTCGTCATAGTTTTCGTCAACAAACCTTTTCTTCATGACAAAAACTACTTACAACGATTAAAACTATGACAAAATTAATTGACACTTTCGTCAACAAATAAAAACGAGACGAAAATGTTCGGCATAGAACTGAATTAGCTTTGTAAAAGGCAGGGACAAGTTAGGAAAACATCCAATCATAACTACTTGGACATATATGGAG
>JAUZSU010164243.1:0-13614 GCA_034780255.1 Parotocinclus maculicauda | reverse complement strand
GCTCCAGAGGTGCAGAGTTTCCGATTAAATTCACATTTCTGATTGTCGTGGACGAATAGAAGGTGAAAACGGCATGGGGTTTGATGTGTAATGAGTGCTTTGTCCAGTTTACCTAGTTTGTATCCGCTGTAGAGCTAAAGCTTTTACAGTTGCTTAGCTTCTTAGCTTGGTTGTAGCTAGTTATCGAAAGCTTCAACAAAGACGGCTCGTATTTTGAACAGTATTACTACAAACGCTTTTTTCTAATGTTATAGTCAGTGGAATATGATTTGTAAAACCCGAGTTGTCAACTGGTAGAGATGGGATTTAGGACGGACAGAAATAGAAGCGTAAACAAAGCCGTTTGCATGATACTATTTGGACGAATTGAACGTGACATGTGGGACAAATTTGTATACGATATAGTAGAGTGACTTAACAAATTTGATTTCTACTGCAGAATGTCTATTGCTGTTTCGTTTTCGTAATAGAGGCTGTGTGTATATGGACATATTTGAGTCTAAAAGCGTGTCACAAAAACAGACAGAAACCTGAACTTTTGTGCGTTACAGCCTCAGTAGAAAACAAGCGTCTTGTCTTCCAAACTGATAAATAAACTGCAGCCAGCATGCCTTTGATGTTTTTGGAGAGGTTTCCCTGGCCCAGTTTGCAGACCTACACTGCCCTGAGCATTCTGTTGCTGGCAGGGTCTCTGCTCAATGCATACACAGCTGTGACAGAACACGAAGCTCCAACTGAAGTTCCAGCTCCAGAAGAAGCCCATAGCACTTCTGTAGATGACATTAAAGTGGTGCAAGCTGACAGCTTTGGAAATGTGGCCACACACATGCTGCTGTATCTCGTTTCGGACAGCTTGTTTGTTTGGGTATGTATGTTGGGTCACTCCTACACTATTCACTACACGTCTGTTTGCACTATTGGAATGAAATGGTAATCGGTACCTTTTTTTTAAAGGTGCTGGTCAATACGGCTTGCTGTGTTCTCATGCTGATTGGCAAAGTCATGCAGTGGATTGTTTTCGGCCCTTTAAGAGTCAGTGAGAAACAGGTAATATTGAAATTATTTATGTTGTACACAAAAGAATTGTAGGATTTTGTGATGATGGTATGTAATTATTAATGCAACACATCAGCGTCCAAGTCGGCTACCTCCTGTAGACGATTTCTGCTCATTTTATTTTACAGTACTGTCAAAGAGACTTTGTCAACTATTAGGTTTGCCATTTTAGCAATGGAATATTGATATTGTATTATTGATATATTAATTTGATTCTTTGTGAGCTTTTTTATATTACCCTTCAAAAAAACTTCCTGATCGAGCTTCTTCTGACTGTAGAAGGGTCAACTAGACATCCAGATGAAGTTGCCAGGTGCTGCCATTGCTCAGTTGTATTGGAAGGTCACACTAAATACTTTATACACCACTGTAACCCATAAAAGTTTTTTTTCCATTTTTTTCTCACTGCATACACGTTTCCTGTTTTTTCTTATTGTTTTTCAATAAACAGACACAGTCATTGTATAAATCTTACTGTTACTTGCTAAAACAATGGTGTATCTAATCTAATAGTTGACCAAGACTTTGCACTGTAAGTCTTTACTTTACTTGTAATAGATACTGAGGGGTACTCTGTACGACTGAGTATGTAAATACCAGTTCTAATTAGTAATCCCTGTTATTTCATTTATAATCAAAGCTCACAGGTTAATAACACGAAGCTTACAGGTATGGAATCTCCATAGAGACACAGTGGCATGGTAGCAAAGGTTTCCAGGTTGTCAGCTTTCTACGCAGCCCCCCTAAAACAAAATCCATAAAGAAATGGCCTTCCAATTTTGGTGAATAATTGCCCGGCCTTTGCAGAGCCCAGACTTCAACTCCATAAGACTCGTTTGAGATTGATTAGAATGCTAATAGTGAGCCAGGTCTTATTGTCCAATATCACTGTCTGACCTTGCAGTCATCCTCCTAAATCTCAGAAGAGTAAAGGCTGTTGTGGCAGCAAACGTGACCAACTGCTTACAGGTTTGGTGTCATTTAAGATTTGCAGTACATTCTGTGAAAGAGGACATTGGTCAATCAGTGATTGCTGACCAGATGTTACTAAAAGTCACTAGTTTAGAGACTACTAATGCTACACATTACACAATATAAAGCATGTATTAGAGTACTGTACTGAACAATACATTAATTCTTTTATTTGTATTATTTATAAAACTGGAAACCCTGTGGGCCACCCCAGAATTTATCCAAATTTTGAACAATGCAACAAGAAACATAATGCGATTTTCCTTACTAGAGATGCTTCCTGTATCTGGTCCCATATTGACATAATTTATTTATCAGATGTTGGACGCACAGGATCCAGTTACCAGGCCCTATTCCATCCCGCGTCTTACCATGAGCGCACACAATTTTAGTCTGCATCTGAGTATTAGCTGTTGGTTTAACAGTAGGAAGACAGTTGTAACCTTAAAACAGTACCAACAATAATAATCATAATATTAGAGAAAAAAACTCCTGTATCTGCATTTGTGTCAGAATCGTATCGAACCAGAAAAAATGTTAATCAGCTCATCACTAATTTTTACAAGAAACTGACTTTGCTGCTAACTAACCCTTCCTCTCTGAAGAATGACTCACATTTACAGATCCACATAAGTGAATATGAAGAACATTCAATGGGTATTATATGTAAAATGCAGAATTCAAAGAGACTTGGCTGAGAAACAATCTTTAAAGGCTCTTTCATTCTCTGAATGGGATTTAGCTTTTGATGCTGAATACTACAGAAAACTAGCCTACTTATTGTTCTTTACTTGCATATGACCTAATGCACTTTTCTGCATTCTCTGTTCTAATAGCATTTGAAGGACAAATTCTGGAACTTCATCTTTTATAAGTTCATCTTCGTTTTTGGGGTGCTGAATGTCCAGACTGTGGAGGAGGTGGTGCTGTGGTGTTTATGGTTTGCTGTCCTCATCTTCCTCCATCTCATGGTTCAGCTCTGTAAAGATCGTTTTTAATATGTGAGTATAAGTGACCTGACCTTGGTATGTTCTATTATAATTGGACTACCTGGGTAGACAGGATTATCGATTTAGTTGAGAGATTTGAACTTGGTGTTTGACTCTATATGAAAATGTTTGCTCTTGGTCCATCTTGTTTGACATTACAGTCAATTCACACACACACTTCTGTTTGCTCTTTAGCTGTCCTTTTCCCCAACCACCCCCATGAAAAGTCATGTGCGTGTTCTGGCTCTGCTAGTGTCCATGCTGGTGTGCTGCGGGGGTCTGGCTGCACTCTGTGGCCTGGTTGGACAGCTCCACGGCATGCACACTGTTGCTTTTATGACAGCTGAGGTAGGTTGTTATTGAGTGGCATTATAACAGTAAAGGGAAAAGCGAACCTTTAACACAATAAATGTAATTTGTCTGTTTTCCAGTGTTTACTTGTAACTGTGCGCACTGGCCATGTTATCATAAGGTAAGCATTTTATCTGACTGCAGTCTCCATTACAAGCCTGCCATCTGTGCTGTGTTGTTTGTAGGTCATTACACTGGAGCCGGTATGCTTCCTCAGGTTTCTGTTCATGCAACAAAGTACAGTGTCTTAGCCTTACTTTTGTTGTTGTAGGTACTCTGTTCACCTGTGGGACCTGAACCACGAAGGTACGTGGGAGAGCAAAGGCACATATGTCTACTACACTGACTTCATAATGGAGCTTGCTCTTCTCTGTGTCGACCTTATGCACCACATCCACATGCTGGTGAGTGTCATGTGCTTACTGATGAGTTTATGCTTTTGTTCCCTAAGCTCCTTCTGTTCTATGTCTCTCTTCATCTTTGCTGTCAATTCCAGACTGAAAAAAAAATAAAAACCTTTTTGCAATAGGAAAGTTGGCCAATTTTTCTCTTTACAGTACCAAAATATTTTCCTAGCTGAAATTTCAGTCAAATGGTTACTATAATTTTATGTTTTAGATCACCTCTAAAACACGCCATGAATGTTAGCAGAGTCTATTTATTTATTACTCCAACAGATGATGCCTAACTAATACATAGGAATCAACAGTATTTTACTCAATATTTAAAGAAAAAAAGCAATTATATTGGACTCTGAAAAGAGGAATTTGTAAATGAGTGTGGTATTAGTGATCTACAGCTTCTGAAATTCATAGACCTACTCAGCTAGTCTATCACTAACAGCAATGCCACGTTCAAAGTAAGTTTAATTACAATACTTTACTGTTTCATTTTTCATTTCATGGCCGTCTTGGCCATGTCTACGTGGCTGAAAGCACCGATTTGCCACCATGGGAATTGCCTATTAGATATGTGTTAACAAGCAGTTGAACAGGTGTACCTAGTAAATTGGCTGGTTTGTATGCTGATAAATGTTGACTACTGAAACCCAAATAATGTGATCTTTTGCGCTATTGTTATGTGATTTTAATATGTAATTTGAACCCATTGCATCTTTTACAAGTGGCCACTAATTTATCAAGTGAATATTCTTATTTGCGGCCTGTGATGTCAAATAATATTCTGTTCTTTCTGGTCAGAGGCTTGGGTGTTATTAATGCTGTGAAGAGAATGTTGCAGTCTTTGTTTATTTCCACCTCTCATTGTAGTGTTTCATAGAGATAGATCTTTTTATGTTATGTGAAAATTGACATTTGTGTTTTTTAAACACTGTCCCTCAGCTATTTGGAAATATCTGGCTCTCCATGGCCAGCCTGGTGATCTTCATGCAGATTCGTTATCTCTTCCATGAGGTGCAGAGGAGAATTCGCCGCCATAAGAACTATTTACGGGTCATTGACAACATGGAATCCAGGTTAGGAAGATTTTATACTTTTTATGTTTGTGCTTTAGGATGTTGTATGACCTTTTGGTTTAGTCATGTGAAATGTTTGTATATTTGCTTTGGGAGTACACTCACTGACAGGAAGTACACCTTGTTTTACACTCATTGTCTGTTTTATCAGTTCCACTTATTATATTGAAGCACTTCTACAGCAGTTCTACAATTACAGACTGTGTTCTGTTTCTCTACATACTTTTCCCCTTATTCTGTTCTCTAATGGTCAGGGCCCCCCACAGATAAGGTACTATTTGGTTGGTCTCAGCACTGGAGTGGCACTGATGTTGTGCTGGTATGAGTGGATCAGACACAGCAGTGCTGCTGGAGTTTTTAAACACGTCAGTGTCACTACTGGGCTGAAAATAGTCCACCTACCAAAAATGTCCAGCCACCTGTAAGCACTGTTAAAGGATTATAAGATGCTGTGCAACAACAGATGAGCTGCTGTCTCTGACTTTGCATCTGCAAGGTGGAACAATGAATTAGATGTGTCTAATAGAGTGCACAATGTGCACAAACTCCAGTCATACCACCACCACATCAGTGTCACTCCAGTGCTGAGAATGATCCAAAAAAACAAATAGGGAACAGAGTAAAGTGGACTACTAATGTAAAATATAGAGAAACAAATGGATTACAATCTGTAATTGGTGATGTTTCCTATGGTAAGTGGAACTGAAAATGGACAGTGAGTGTAGAAACAAGGTGATACGTGATGGGTGTGTGTAAACTAGATCTGAATGATATGACCTTTATGGAACATTGCATTTTTTTCTATATTGTTCTATTCTTTTAAAACACTACATTGCTTGTTTTAAGTCTCTACTACAAATAATCACACCAGTATGATGATTTGAGTAATTTCTGCAATGTCTGCTTTAAAACTTTCTTGGTTATATTAATTGGTTGTTTCGGTTGAAACTTTTAAATCACAACTAAGAGAAATGTGGACGTTTCAAGCTTTTCTCTTGTTGGAATCAATTACCTTTTAAAATATTGAAACAAACTGGCATTTTGAGCTTTTGTGGTAACTTGCCCAAACCATACCCTAACCATTTCCAGAAGGTACGTTCAACGCTGTTCCTTTTCATAAACAATTTGTTCTCCTTAGTGGTCTTTCACTGCTTCACATCTCAATGCACCTGTCCTTCTCTCTCAAGGTTCCTGAGACCTGTTCTTTAACACATTTAACTAAAATAAACAAATTTCTCACCATTTTTCTCAACCAAAATTACTGCTCACAAAACCTAGGGGATATTTCAAAATGGATGGATGCGAGTGTGTGTGTGTGTGTGAGATGCATATATGTGACATTCCTGTTTTTTTCCCCCTCCCTTTTAATTCTTGTGCGTCTGTTTGTAAACTCATTAGAATTTCTAAAATGTATAGATATTCTCACACACGCACACAACACATACATTTTTCTTTTGGCTCTGTAGGTTTGCAGTGGCGACCCCAGAGGAGCTGCTTACCAATAATGATGACTGTGCAATCTGCTGGGATTCTATGACCTCGGCACGGAAGCTGCCCTGTGGACATCTCTTCCACAAGTAAATAATCTCAAGCTCTAAAAGTGTTGTCTCCAACTTTCTGGAAGACTTGACATGTCATACAGAATGTATATTTTTTTTTAATGATGGCTGAAGGAGTAAATATAAAGTGATAGCTTGTCTTTGTGGTTTTTATACTGTGTGTGTGTGTGTGTGTGTGTGTGTGTGTGTGTGTGTGTGTGTGTGTGTGTGTGTGTTTGTGTGTGTGTGTGTGTGAATATATATGCAGTTCGTGTCTCCGCTCATGGCTGGAGCAGGACACCTCCTGTCCGACATGCCGCATGTCGCTAAACATTAATGAGGGTGGAAGAGACAGGGAGGAGAATCAGAGGGCACCGACTGGTGACAACATCGCAAATGTGCCTGGAAATGATGCCCGACCTCACCTCAACCAGCACAACCACTTCTTTCACTTTGATGGTATTAACAGTTATTTCACACTTTGCTAATGTGCTTTCAGTGTGACTGCTTATAACAAGACCAGGTTTTTATGTACATACACTGATTAGCCATAGCATCACAGCCACCTTGTTGTTTCTACACACATGCACTGTTCATTTTTTTAGCCACCCACATTGGTGCACTTTTAGTTCTGCACTTACAGACTGATTCCCTGCATACATCAATAGTCCACTTTCACACTTTTTACTACTCTTGACTCTTTCTCCTAGGCTCACGAATTGCTAGCTGGCTTCCTAGTTTTTCTGTCGAGGTCATGCATACAACCAGCATACTTGGTATCGCACAAGCCAACAACTCTCAGCTGAATGCCATGGTGAGCTTACTGGTTTATGTGCAGTGTACATGTTGGTGTAAGAGCAAAGTCATGTTTCCGTTTCTTAAAAGGCAGCATTCATCTTAGCATGTCTTTCCATCTTTGTCATTTTAAGTGTAGCTTGATTTTGTTTGGTTCTGTAGGCCCATCAGATCCAGGAGATGTTCCCCCAGGTACCATATCACCTGGTGCTTCAGGATTTGCAGCTCACTCGTTCTGTTGAGGTCACTACTGACAATATCCTAGAGGGGAGAATACAGGTGCCTTTCCCCACCCAGGTAATGTGTATCATCAACGAAGTAGTTTGCTGTTTATGTATTTGTTTTATAACCAACTTAATTTTAAGTCCCAAATTTTGAACATTGGGTAAATGATTACTGAAGGTCTTACACTACAGTAGAAAAATGAGGACACACATAACTGAACCTGCTGACTAAGGCCTTTCGTTATGATGCATTATTCTTAGCTTAAGGAGGAAGTTAAGGACCATGTAAACTTCGTCATTTGATGCAACAACTATCTTATGCCAATGAATGCTGTGAAAAACACAGGACGTGGCTCTTCCAGTGACATGAGCTTATTTATGTTACATGGGATGGATTTCAATCTGTTCCTGCTGCTGGAGCAAACCAAAAATGGCTCTGGAATGCTTTAAGTTCTTGGGGGAGCTCTACAGTGGGTACTCCCAAATCAGTCCCTAGTACTGTTGGTGTGTGAAAGCTGCTTGTAAGATCAAAAGCAGCTAGTTGTATATACCTGTAATCATGCTTTTGTTTTCAGGCTTTGGAACGTACACCCATCCAGGTGAACCCAGCTGCAGAGGAATCGGTGGGTGCCAGCGGAGGTTCGGAACTGTCTGCCGTGGAACCTGAGGACCTTGAGGTGCGCGGCAGCCGTTTTTCAAAATCTGCAGATGAGAGGCAGAGGATGCTGCTTCAGAGGAAAGAGGAGCTGCTTCAGAGAGCACGCAGGTCTGCAGCTACTCAAGTATTGTCTATCCTTGCTTCTCTTCATTTAAGTTAATTCTACTGTTGAAACTGCACTGCTCACAAAAAAAATTATGGGATATTTCAAAATGAATATGAACAATGACCAATCTGATCCTGTCCATACTCCATCACTGTCAGTGTGTTTTGGCAGTCTTAGGTGATTTACACCCTACTGAACAGTCAATGTGTGGCACTCTCATCCAGTTTAACATTCTTTTGGACACCCTAATAAATATGCTGCGTGCTACTCAATCACAATAATTGAGTTTACATATCAGTTGTCAAACTTATTTGACTTTTCAAATGTTTCTTTTTTTTTAATCGCTTCATATTCATTTTGAAATATCCCCCAATTTTTGTGAGCAGTATATCTGAATGTCCCTGTTATTTAGTTTCTTATTGCCACTGTACAGCATGACGACTAATATTGTATTCACTTAGATTACATGGTATTAGATTAAGCAATTACCATCTTGGAGTTTGCCCTCTTTGGTTAGGTTAAATTAACATTTAATTACTTAATAATTAAATATTGAGATACTTTACCTAATAGAAACAAATCAAATATTTGTCACTTTTTTAACTTTGTCATAAGGTTTTATATGGTAATGTGTTAAAATCCCATCAGTGTGTCTGCTTGCACAAAGAGGAGTCTGTGGTGGACAGAACTCTAGCACTGATATCAGCAGGTCTGTCTGACTGATTTTCTCCAGCTGTAGAGACTTACAGCTTCAGATCCCACCTTTCTAATCTGTGATTGGGCATTGTAAAGCAGATCTTGAGGCTGTACTTAATAATCCCATCAGAATCCATTATAATACATTATATGAGCTGATACAAGCTAATGGAGAGCTTTTTTTGCCCAGTAATTTGGTTTCCCAGTGCATGTATTTCCACACTGTTTTGAGTCGGTGTCTCAGTCTGTACATGCACCTAAAATTGACATTAGAAGTAGCGACCTGGGTCCTTTTTGTGTGGAGTCTTGGTCCTTTCTTGGTTTTCTTCCTTTTACTTATATACAGTTGTGCTCATAAGTTTACATACCCTGGCAGAATTCTTATGGCAGTATTTCAGAGAATATGAATGATTTTGAAATCAGAATGACAACCGAACTACTACCCAAATCACCCCGATCAAAAGAACATCCAAGTGCGTCCCATGTGCAGCTTCCAGACTAATGAGTGCAAATTTTCCTCCAGTATTTTCTAATAAAATGCTGCATTCATGTTGCCATTAATTTCCCTGTGCCTGTGTAACCTCTGTGTTTCACAGAAGGGATGGTGTATTTTTCATTATAGGCCTTGTTGACTCCTCTCCAACTTTTGGTCTCATCACTCCAAATAATTTTGGTCGAGAAATGTTGAGGTTTGACACACTGCTGTCTGGCATATTGTAAGCGGGCTGCTTTGTGGCATTGGCGTAATGATGGCTTATTTCTGACGACTCGACCATGCAACCCATTTTTGTTCACATGCCTCCTTATTGTGCATCTTGAAACAGCCACACCACTTCTTTTCATAGAGTCCTGTATGGCAGCTCATGTTATTTGTTGGGTTTTCTTTGCATCCCAAACAATTTTCCTTGCAGTTGTTGCTGAAAGTTTTGTTGGTCTACTTGACCTTTTCTTTGTTTCAACAGAATCCCTAATACACCACTTCTTAATTAGTTTGAACACTGCTAACTGGCATTCTTAATTCCTTGAATATCTTTTTACATCCTTTTCCTGTTTTACAAGTTCAATTATCTTCTCCCACAGATCCTTTGATAATTATTTTGCATTCCTCGTGACTTGTAATGCAACTGTGTGCGTGCGTGCGTGCTTCTGGTGTATGTCACTCTTGAAATATTTTTTTCATAATATATATTGATGCTAAATTATTTTCCACATCTAGGTGTACTTGTGTGTGAATCAGTAAGTTAATAAGCTGAAGATATTCAGCTTTGAAATAAATGGCTTTACCTTTAAATTACCTTAGCAATATTACTACAATATTGCGATGCGTAAATCAGCTGTAAAAGAACTATCGTATTTTATTCTCTCAGACGCTACCTGATTAAAACATATGGGAAAGGAGCTCCATCCTCTGCTGCTGCTCCCAGAGTAGAGGAAGATGGTAATGATGATGATGATGATGATGATGATGATGATGATGGCTTCGATGGCTTCCCCTCTCTGGAAGAAGGTGGCTCCAGCTCCGATCCTGTGACGGTACGACGCAGGATGCTAGCAGAGGCGGCTGAACGGCGGCTTCAGAGGCAGCCAGATACTCTGATCTGAGTGGACTGTTCTCTGTTCTCCCTCATAGAGCTTGGTGAAGCCGCTCCCAGTCACCTCTATCTCAAGTGAAGCAAAAAAAACCTGCATGACACTGAACCTGTGAAATGATACAGCCATGGTCAACACAAGTCAGATAGCTGTGTCTCACATAGGTCTCAGTGTCTGTTCTGTCTTAATCCTTTTCTATTGCACACTGTCCATATGACACACCAGCTTGGCTGTGCTGTATGGAAAAACCGCTATGCATGTGTCACTTTGGAGACATTTAGTTCCTAGTCTGTTTAATTTATAATGGGCTTGTCAAAATAGCTACAGGGATGAATTATGAAGTCCAAGTTCAGTGGTTCTTTTAGTGCTGTTAGGATTAAATATGTCCTACATCTGAGATGGAAGTGGATGAGCATAGTACATTGTTTGTCCTTTCTGGACCATCGCAATACAAACATGAAATGGATTAATTGGTATTATATTTGGAATCTTGCATTTGGGTGTTTTGTAGATGGTATGTTCTGTTAGTGGAATTTTTAGACTTAAGTTCATTTTAATTAAATTGTCACTTTAGATGATGTATAATGTTGGGCTAAATGGACTGATCAGCTTTATTAGATATGTAAGCATTACAATTGTATTGCTTGCAAGAGGGGCAACATCCACACACACGTGGGAGATTTTAGGCTTTCAGCAAAAAGGTCAGAGACTCTAGAGAAACAGTGCTACAATGTAAGAATGTATTTTAGGTCACAAGGTGCAATAGCAGTGTTGTGCTGTTGCCATTTGTGTACTGGCATATGCCAGTGGCCTGATCTCAGTCCAGAGTTTAAAGTTTGTTGAGGTCATCTGGTAGTACAATTTGGTTTTCTAAATCTTAGTTCAGTGGTTCCTTTTAAAGTTCAGCTTTTGTATTTGCTTTTAATTTTGTTAGTTATTTCTTATCCTGAAGACATCCAAAAGTGGAATGTTACTATACATGATTTCTTGTACGTTAGGAGAAAAATTAGTTGAGATGCTGATAACTGAACGTGGTATTTGAGAAAGATTAAATTAGTATAGGGATGTATTTGTATTTCATTTTCCATTCAGCTTATAGTTTGCCTGATGTTTTGACAGGTTTAAAGCCGAACAGGATTTCCAGATACTTTTTGCTATTGCAAGCATTTATTATTATTATTTTTTAATTTAAATAAGTTTTTTTTTTTGGAATAAATTTAAATGCGTTCTGACTTTAGCTTAGGGTAGAAAATTTAGACGTGCATATTATGTTAAATCACTGTATTTTCTTTGTCTTATAACCTGTTTTGTCAGCTAGACTGGTAGTGCTATCTAAAATGTTTATTGTTTTCAGTAAATTCAGTGCAGCCAGTGCATTGCGGCTAAATATTAGAGCTGTTTGAGTGATTGCTCTTTAGTTTTGATTTCTCTGAGAGTGGTCTTCAGATTTTCAATCTAGGTGCATTCACTCTTGTTTTACACTGTGAATCTATTTCAGCAAATGTTTCTTGTTCTCCCCCCTTCATCATCTTGCTGTGTCTCACTATGCATGAATTCACTGCTGGTGATGTGCATGTACTATATTGCCTAAACAAGTATTTCCAAAGAATGCATTGCTGGGAAGTTCTACTTAAGGTTGAATATTGCTATTTTTCCTAACGAGTTGTAAAGCTTTTTCTCAGAGCTCCATGCTGTGGATGTACAGCTGCACCTTTTGATCAGTATGTCTTCTATTTGCTGAACTGCTTCAGATGAATCACTTTATCATCATTAACAAATAGTCACGTCTCACTTGTCTTCTATACTAAATCAAAATCCTTTTTGTATACATGATTATTTTTCATTTGTGCCTAAATTCACCATTGCAATGTTGAAACTGTGTAAATAATTTTGTAATGAAGACTGTAAAATAAATGAAATGACCATGTATAATATAAAATTCAGTCCGATTACAGAGGCTTCTAATGAAATCCCTTGTACTGTGTTCCAGTGTTTTCATGATTTTAAAAAAATAATGTTTATGAAAGACTTAATTTACATAATTACCAAATGTTTCTAATAGCATACATTTAAGGTGCCCATTGATTTGTGCAAAAACTTTTTTTTTTTTCTTTCCTTAAAAATAGGAACTTATGCTTTTAAAAAAAAGTACCCTGGCTGATATGTTTTTAAAAGACTTTTCTACCTGTGACTGACACGTACCCAATAGCTTGTAATAACTTTTCAAGCACGAATAACAGCTACAGTTTAATTTGGGATGGACTGGTCAAGTTTCTGCATGTAGTGAATATCAGTGTTCAGCCACAGTTACAGTTTAGCCAGGTAGTTCCACATATTTACATTTACAGCATTTAGCTTATGTTAATTTCAACCATATACAGTGGTGTACAGTACACAGTGAAACGAAACAACGTTCCTACAAGACCAAGGTGCTACATAGAACAATAAACTACACAACATAAAGTGCATGTGTGTAGTAGCATTTGCAAAACAGAACAATAAACAATATACAGAACTATAAACAATAAATACAGGAAGAGGGACAGTGCTGATAACCTACTGGTAGTGTGTGCAGTAAGGTGCAGATTTTGGTTTAATGTAAACCATGTAGCAGCAGTTTTTTGTCCATATTTGGTATAATTGTAAACATTGTTCTCAAGTTTTTGTGTAGACAAATTTGACAGATGGAGCTTGCGTGTGGGTGTGTGTGTTTTAGTCCAGTCATTCATATGTGCAGTTATTCATACCAGACTGATTGTTCATGAGTCTGATAGCTTGGGGGAAGAAACTGTTTCACAGTCTGGATGTGAGGGCCCTAAGTGATGCCTAACTGAGCCCTGCCAAAAAAAAGAATCCAGCGTGCACATTAACAATTGATACCCTTAGCCTTATCATGGGAAATACTGTAGAAGCTCCAACTTGGGAACAGCTGCATTCATCCATCCATCTTGAACTTAATCCACATGGGTTTGCGGGCCAGCCAGTGCCCACCCAGCAAATCTAGACGCAAGGGCAGGAACAACCCAAGACGCCAATCCATCATAGGGCACAAACACAGTCACACACTAAGGGCCACTTTAAAGACACCATTCAACCTAAGCATGTTTTTGGACTGTGGGAGAAGAGCCCAGAGTAAACCCACGCAGACACGGGGAGGACCCAGGC
>JAUZSU010164232.1:0-13614 GCA_034780255.1 Parotocinclus maculicauda | reverse complement strand
GTTTAATAAACATTTAATATGTTACATAGCACGTCCCGTCTTGTAACATAGGGCATGTTCGTTTAATCTGACCAGCCAGTCATTAGGACCAAAACGATCGCGTCTCGATGTGGTCCCAATAACCGGAATTGACTGTATATATAATGGGCTGTATACAAAAATACAAAGAGCTATGATGATTTTCTAAAGACCCAGTATACTATTATATAGCACCAGTTCTAAATGACTTATAATAATTAATTATTGTCTTGGATCCTTCTTCCTTTTCTGTCTGTAGGATGACATGCACATAGTGATCCGAAAGCAATTGTCCAGTACAGTACCCAAGTACAAGCGCATTGGCATCATTGGTGCTGTTATGATGGTGGGGAGTATGGCAGCACAAAGGTACATCCTCCTTCAAAGAATGCCATGTCTAGTTTGTTATTGAATAAGTGACAATTATAAATATGCCCTGTCAATGATATTTTTTTGTTTGTTTTGCTTTACAGGGACAGAGTAGAACCTACTCAGGGAGGCACACTTCCCAAAGACGTACATCGTCAGGTGAGCAGTGACGGCGCAAAGTGAAAGCGTTTTGGGTTATTCACATTTGTGTGTGATTATTTAAGGCAGTTATGTGTGTGGTTAGGTTACTGCACTGCTGGAGCTGGTACGTTCTTGCAGCGAGGGATCTTCTGAGGCTTCTGCCCTTTATTATGATGAACTGGCCAATCTGCTGCACAGCTACAGGATAGATCCACTGGTGCAGGTCTGTACCTCAGATATCAGTATACATATTATTTCTGTTACCTTATGTGTACATTATTTGTGTATTCCTTATAAGCAGCATTATCTGTAGGCAATAAGGTACAGAAAATGTTAGACACACCCTGCTGCCTAAGATAACATTATACAGGGTGAGCCAAAAGTCATCGTACACCCTTTTTTTTTTCAGAAACGTAAAGGAAAATGATATATCTGAATACCCCAGAAAGTAATGGTGTGGGCATCTTGAAAGCTGGTATATTGGATCATGGTAATGTTTTTCCAATGGGAAGGTGGTCATGTAGCATATCAAAGACGACCAGATTTGTTTTAGAATCATTTGCAATCTGATTTGCCGTATCATAGCCACAGATTTCAACAAAAGAAAGACCATAAACTTCACACAGCACAGTGAAATCCTTCATAGCCAAATTCAGAGAAACCTGGACTGTGGACGACAAGCCACGTAGTGGTCGTTCGAAGACTGCTACCGAGGAAGACACCTCAACAATAGTTTTGGCAGCCTTTCCGAAAAGTGCACGATGCAGCATGCGACGTGTCCTGGGACTGTTAACTCACCCTGTACTGTGTTGAGAATCAGAGCCTTTTTACATGTTTAAGGAATTTCACTTGGTTTAAAGTGTCAAAATAAATGTACATCAACATAAAACTAACTCTAATGAACATATAATTAAATGTAGTAAAATAAATATTAAAAAATTATATACTAATTATATCTATACTGTATATGTACTGTCTATATTGTTAAGGTCCAGTACTGCAGTACTGTACATATGCATAAATAAATGTAAAATCTGATATATATTAAAGCAATTTGTTTAAATTTCCTGCATATGTAAAATTTTTTTATTTTTTAAGTCATGCAGAATGATTTCTTAGCGAGCTTTTGTGCTGGTACCTTGGGTGGTTTAAGTCTAGTGTTTCTAAATGCCGTAAATATAAAATGTAAATGTAATGACCCGCAGACATAAAATCTTGTGGTGTGAGACCCGGGCTTCTTCCTGGCTGTTCCACTGGCCCTCAGTATCCTGTCCACTGACTATGAAATTACTGGCCCAGGAATTTAATGAACACTTGTCCTGTTTGCCTGGAGCCTTCTTGCAGCATTCCAGACAACATGTGGCTTCGGTATAAGCGTGTATGGCAAAAGCACACACAACTTAAGCTTTACAACAAATGCATTGTATTCTTGACTGAAGTTTTGACTCCCAGAAGCTTTGGACTTTTGGCCGAAAGAGAAAAAGGTTCATGTCGTTTATGTCAATGCAGGCTTGACCAGAGAGCGAACACAAACGCAGATAGTGAACAAAAGGAGGGAACAAAGGCTTGAAATTGGCACACTCTAAATAAACCTGAAACCATGTATGCTCTTTTGTCTCATGCCAGGTTTGGATTGGGAAGAGTGTGCTGGAGAATTTCCAAGAGGACTTTGTGGTGGACTTAGGACCAAGATAACAGGGTTAGTGCCCAAGACAACTCTGTCCCATGTATATCATAGGTTATTTATTCACTTTTAAACTATTTGTATGAGGTTTCTAACATAAATTGAGAACTTCTTTGACAAATATTTAGGGGATTGTTACATAAGTGGACACACAGTCCCTTGCATTTGAAATAACTAAAGCTTGGGTGATGCAGGTCTAAAAACATGTATGCACAATTATTGATTATCCATTTTTTTTATTATAAAATACTGATACTAAAACTTCATATCAATTTATACCCAATGATGATCCAATCTCAAATTCCCCACAGGAACCAACCATTCTGCACAACATGTTAGATGTAAGAATGCAAATAATGTAAATGTAAGAATGCAAAGCTCTTTGTAAATTGTATTTAAAAATCTTAGACTATAAAAAAATAATAAAAACGTAATTCACATTGTTTCCACAACTCCATTAAACAGCATTATAAGAAGTTTAAAATATGCTGAGAAAGACCAAAATGTTAAGAGTTTCACTTTTCATCTGCGTGTGTGTGTTACAGCTCGTTTCTGTTCCCTGCCTCAACTATGTATAATCTGGATGAGGAGGAAAGTCAAGGAGGAATCGCCATCAATCTTCTGCCTCTGCTGGCTCAGGATCTATTAAACAAAGCAGACAGCTGCAGTACTGATAACCAGAAGAACAGCAGGTCAGAGATATGTGCAACATCCTTAAATAAATTTACCAATTCTGTTCTAACCTGCATTTGTATACAGCTTCAGCTGTCTCCGTATAAATCATATATATATATCGTATAATCATATATCATATATAATCATAATTATACGTGCATCATGTAAAGCTGAAAACCGGTGCATTGCAAAATCAATACATTTATAATAACATTAATGAGAGGGATGTCAGCACACCCAAAATGAAACAAAAAACCACTTGGTAAGTACAACCACAAAGTCTACGGTGCTGTGCGAGCGCGTCTATGTTGACGGAAGTGTGCCCAGCTTGTCCTCCATAGTCCCGGTTTCTCTGAATTTGGCTTTGAGGGATACAACAGTACTGTGTAAAATTGGTGGTTTTTCGGAATGTCGGTTGTTGAAGTCTGTGAAGGCTATGATACGACAGTTGCGTTTCCCGGAAATCAGAATCATCAATTCCATATTCAGTTACCTGTGATGAACAACAAAATGTATAATTTTATCTGTTGACTTGCCCTTGATCCAAGATGGTGACCATGGTCTACACAAATAGAACCCATTATTTTCAGGGGTATTCAGATATGTAATTTCTCCCTTTTGTGTCTGAAATAAAAGGTTGTCCTGTGACTTTTGACTCACCCTGTAGATACGCACAAACTAGATGCCTGTTGAGAATCCCAAACACCATGAGAGAAATATTTAAAGTACATTCCGCAAAAGTTATCTGATTTCTAATCAAAACATTACTGAAACTGTGTATTTAACAGTTTACCCTATACATGTTTTGATTAACTCTGAAATCTGATTAATTATCTTTGTGCCATGAACATTACCAAGGTGCAACCATGGCATTAAACACGGAAGATCAGCCAGATCAAACAGAGCCTCAACTGCATTTGAACTAGATTATGTAGTTATAGTTGAGAGAGAATAACTAAGTAGTTAAATAGTAGGGAATATACAAAGTAGTACTACATACCCACATTCACCACACAAACACCATACATAGCTTGTAACAAATAAGCAATGGAAAGTTATACACATATCAGTACTACTATATCCAAGGCTGACAGATTATGACAAAAAGAACTTCTTATAAAGAACTTAGGCCGAGTCAAAATTAAAGTGGAGCAATAAACTAAAATTTATTCCAATATCTTATGAGATAGAGCAGTCAAGTATATCATAGAATGCTGTGTTGCTTCTGGTTCGGTGGCCGTTTATATTTTTAGGGTCCATGGGAAGGGCCCGCCACCAATATCTTTTAGTATGGCTTTTCCCCCTCCCCGGAAATTGCCTAAATGTCCTAAATGTCCCTGCCCAGATCATACCCGTTGCATGACATCCTTACATCCCTATGTTTCTTTTTTATATATTATAAGGGAGGTGTTAATCACCTTCCTTATTCCATGGAAGTTCCTTAACATCCTGCCATCTTGATAGATTCCTTTCCTCTGTTAGTCCTGTCTGTATGTCTGTGTATGTCTGTCTGTTTCTGTATGTCTAAAGTTCTTTAAAAACAGTAGAGCAGTTCATTTACAGAGAGGTACAGAGAATTTTACACTGTAGTCATTTATTATCCTATACTATCCTAATAAAATTCCATCAGTACCTAGCACATGAGGAAAGTCTCCCATCAAGTGAGTTAGAACAGTCTGTAGTACAAACGTGAGCTAACGAGCACACAACTGGTAAAATAGTTAATCACACAAACACTCACACTCCCATCTCTGTTTGTGGATCAGCTGCTGAGGTGACCAGATGTTTATGGCAGGAACATCCACAGTTAAAAGATAATTGTTTATTTTCTCTTATAATTTATGTTGATTTTTAGGAACTCTTTGTTAGAGTGACCGGATGTTAATCGGATGATCATTTAACGGTGCATATCTGTTACAAAGTATTTTGTATTATAAGTGTTACAAAGCTCTTACAAAGTATTTTGTTACAAAAATGGTAATACAAAATAAAATGTAGGAAGCTTCCCTTGAAGTAAACATGCAATCTAAAGTACAACTGCATTCAATCATGTCTTTTTTCTCTCCCTTTTTCCTAATCTTACTACCAACTCTCCAGACATGCATCTCCACTGTGTCTGTCCTCGTTCTTCAGACTTTTGAGGCTGTGTGAGGAGGAGCAGCACCAGGGGGATCTGGAAGAGATTGATGCTCTACTAGGTCAGACGCAGTTCGAAACAGAGACAGATAAGACACTAAAATGCAAAAGCTATCTCATTAAGTGTTTCTGCTCATGTTCTTAGACGTTTGCTAGAATTGGATCCCAGATACAGAATAGTTGTGTAATTTGTGGGTGGTTTACTGCAGTGCAGGGGAACATGAAAATGGTTTGGCAGATGGTGATCTTATTTTGGACAAAAGCATCTTGGATTTATTTTCAGTTTTTCATATAGGTAGGTGGGTTACTGCTCCATTCATCTGGTGGAAAATCTGACCAGAAAACAACTGTGCTTCATTTTAACATAAAGTCTGTTAACAGCTGGGAAATGCCAGAATTAGTCAGATTAAAGAACGGAACACAGAAATGGATCATGAAGCAAAGCGAGATGTGAAAGAAGAACCACATTGTGAAACACAGTAACTCGAGACGGACTCAAAGCACATACAGTCATTGTAGTCATTACAGACAGACTTTAGTTTTTCTGCTTATCTTATAGTACACTTGGCTGTTTAACTGTCACATTGTTATATGATCCCTGTTTCTTACCTGAGTGTCTAAACACAAATGGCTCTGTGTAAGAGGAGGAAGCAGACTTTGTCTACAAAGCAGACAAAAGCAATGCAGTGTTGTCTGCCAGAGGGCATCATGTTGACGCCTGCTCATTCAGATCCTGCCAGCTGTTATTCAGTTTCCCTGAGACAAGCCAGTTCTGTTCCAGTTTGATGTTTTTTTAGGGGGTTCGCTGTTTTTCTTACCACTATCTGTGTTTACTACATCTATCCAGACTTTTCTCACATGGCAAAGTATGTACCTATTCTGGCATAGTCTGGGAAACCTTTTACAAACATATTTTGTAGGCACAATTTTTATATAATTAACAGTATCAACAAGGTCCATGTCTGTCTGTCGGTCTGTCTGTATATATTTTTACAGATGCTATTCTCATAGTCTGCTTTAATTAGGAAGGCAAGATAAAGAGAGAGATGCATATAGACCAAAAAGTGTGCGTGTGCGCGTGTGTGTGTGTACACATTTTATTTATATATATTTTTAAATATAATATATAATCTGACTAAGCATTGAAGCACAGTTGTTTTCTGGTTAGATTTTCTACCAGTTGAATGGAGCAGTCACCCACCTACCTATATGAAAACCTAATGTCAGCAAGTGAATATAATCCAGATTTGGTACAAAAGCAACATCCAGGAAAAGATGAATGTAAAAAAAAAATAAAAATCATCAAATTCATCTTTGATTAGCAAATAAATAGGATAGAGGGCCAACTAATGTAAGAGAAAATCAATGACCTGTTTAAAAACAATGCACCTCAAAGAAAGACTGGAAATGATTTCCATATTTCAGTCCTAACTTTTCTGATTTGAATTGCTTTACGTCATCTTGTTGTTGCATGGACATCCCTGGAGATGTCATCTTGAAGGACTTAATGTTACTCTGAAATCTCAGTGTACTTTTCTGCATTAATGCTGCCAACACAAAATATTTTAATTTTTGCGATGGCAGCAGTGCGCCTCATGATTGCGGTATCTCACCCCTTATTATGGGGTGCTTATTGTCACAGGGTCAATGGCCTTCATTGGTTCCCCCAGAACTGCCCAATGTTCGCTATTCCTCACATTCTGCATTCTGTACAGAGCACCATTAGCCTATAGGGAACAGTGTTGGTAAGGGCTATACACATTCTTATACGTCATGTGTCACATGAACATACTAAACATTATTGAGCAGTAGTACAACAGCTGACACGAGAACACCAACTAAAATGTACACTCTGTTGAAGATTATATTGTCATGCATATGACTGTCTAGTGCTGTTATAAAAAAAACACATACTTTAACATTAAATACAGTCAAATTTCTGTAACTTTTGATGAAATGTTTTAATCGACTGACACTCCTAAAATAAACACTTGTATCCTGCATTAATTGGACATATTTCTGAGTTGTGTAAATGTGCTTGCTGTTGCAGGCTGTCCTCTGATCCTGACTAATATGGAGGTGGTAGAGAAAGTAGAGTCTCTGACAAAGACAGAGCGAGAGTTCCTTTGCTCTCTGCTCTTTTACACCATCAACTGGTTCAGAGAGGTAGGTCCACTAAAAATGTAAAAAGCTTTCGTGTGGCTCCACTAATGTATTGTCTTTGGTACTCTTTCTTTACTTTACTTTACCTGCCTTGATTTTATCCATAGACAACTTATTATAAAATCCTAAAAATGTTAAAGACTTTCTCCTTTTTAAGCATGTGACATTTAAATGCCTGTTGTCTCTAGGTGGTAAATGCATTTTGCAAGCTAAAAGACCCTGAGATGAAGATAAAGGTTATAACTCGGCTTCAGAACATCACCTACCTACAGACGCTGCTGGAAACATGCTTAGCAGGTACAGCCTGAGAACCACAGTGCCTTGCATAAGCATTCATCCACTTAAACTTTTCCACATTCTGACCTTAATTGGAAGGAAGTGTCAGGAATTTCTTATCTACTTTTGTTTCAAGTCAGGGTTCCAGGAAAGCTGATGACTAACAACCCTAGACAGGGCACCAGTCCATCGCAGGGCGCACACACACACACACACACACACTCATACAGTAGGGGCAGTTTGGAGTTAACCTAACACACATCTTTAAAATGTGGGTGGAAACTGGAGTACCGGTACCAGAGAAAACCCACGCAGACATGGGGAGGACATGTAAACTCCTTTGGTTAACTTAGTATTCAAAATTATTTACACAAAGTGTTTAAACATAAAAGGTTTTCGTTCCAGTTGTAAAACATTACATGTGGCTCTGTTACTACCAGTTACCACCGGTATATGACTATGGTCCACCTTTTGTGCAGTTAAATTGTCACATGAACTTAAGCTACTGTACATGCACCTTCATTTGTAACATACCACAGATTGAGGGCATACCAATACAAACAATCATGAAGACCAAGAAGCTATAATAATGAGTCTAATATATGGTTATAAATAGATGTCCCACACTTTGAACCACAATGCATCAATAAATCCATTATTAAAAAATAGAATGGTACCCTGCTTAGACTGGACCTTGAAATTGATGTTTTCTAACTAATTGCACAGCAACTTTTCAATAATGAGTTGGCAAAAACATTTAATAAAATACTTATGTGTTTTTTAGCCTGCCCTGGCTACACTCCTCCTCTGGCAAATTTTGACAGTGACAGTACAGAAGTTCCAGCTCCTGCAGTGTCTGCTCCTGTCAAGAAAGCCAAGAAAGGTAAGGAATGGTGGTGTCATTGATTACTTTTCTGTTTCCCATTTTCATATGAGACTAGGCTTTTGAGCTTCTTTGCTTAATATCAAATGCAAATGCAAAAACAGATTTCAAATGCATTACATAAAATTTATCTTCATAAAGTTTTTTATGTTTGCAGCACCCGCTGGGAAAAAGAGAAAAGCTGCAGCCAGTAAGAACTCTACTGAAAGCAGCTCTCAGATGGATGTGGCTGCTGAGGCAGATGAGTCTCAGGCACAGGCAATTATCTTTGCTACTCACTATTCATATATACCTCAAAACCTATGTTTTTTTTAAATAAAATTTTGACAGCTAGGAGCAGTGTTTGCACAGTACTATTAGAGTTCTTTGTATATATTCATTAATAAACCTAATGAATTACTGGAAAAGCTTAAAAGAGGCATTATTAAGAAGTGCGTAAAAGAGCTTGGATAAGTTTTACAGTTTCTCAAAAATGTAAGTAAACCCCTCTTTTTTTACTTTTCATGAGATGCTATTACACTTTGATACAATGTAGTCAGTTTACAGGTTGTATAACAGTATAAATTTGCTGTGCCCTCAAAATAACTCAACACACAGACATTAATGTCTAAACAAAACAAAAGTGAGTACATTCCTAAGTGAAAATGGCCAAATTGTTCCCAAAGTATCAATATTTTGTGTGGCCACCATTATTTTCCAGCCATGCCGTAACTCTGTTATGCGTGGAGTTCGCTAGAGCTTTACAGGTTGCCACTGCTTCACAGACACCTTCCGTTTGAGAATGCCCCACAGATGCTCAATAGGGTTTGGGTCTGGAGACATCCTTGTCCTTTACTCTCAGTTTCTTTAGAAAGGCGGTGGTCAACTTGGAGGTGTGTTTGGGGTCATTATCATGTTGGAATTCTGCCCTGTGGCCCAGTTTCTGAAGGGAGGTGATCATGCTCTGCTTCAGTCACAGTACATGTTGGCATTCATTGTTCCCAGAAGGACTCAAACCTTTTTCCTACCCAACCTTACCACAGACTTAGCCCTAATCTGTTTTGTGTGACTGGGTGATGTAATTAACAGGACGTTCAGCCTAGTTGGAAATTGAGGCATCTGTTTTTTAAGCCTTGCAAAAAGAATGGAATTTAAAAAATCTTGAAGCGTCTACATGAATATGTGCTGTCTGGCCCAGTCTTTTTCCATCATTTTTTCCATATTACTTTCAGTATATACATTTTCTGTGCATCACTAATAAACAGTTTTGAGCTAATGTGACTAAAGGAGAACTCTACAGAACAGAATAAATTTTATTTTAAATGTAGCACAAAAGAACAACAGCAAATAAATGTGCATTTTGTTATTATGTCAGGCAGTATCTTATGTAATGGTGATGTATCCAAATGATTGATTTGGGCATAATGAATGACAATGTCATTGATGCCCCCTTATAGAGATAATGTTAAGGAAGTGTGGATGCTGAAGAGCTTTGCTTGTTGTCGCAGGATCATCCTGAGAAGGAGGCAAAAGTGGGGGTCAGTCTGTCATCATACTGGCCGTTCTTTAGGGAACTGGACATTGAGGTGCTGAGTGTTCTGCAGTGTGGTCTCCTATCCCGATCAGTACTGGACACAGAGCTCCACAGCAAGGTCAACAAAATGTGTATTGTATTCTTCTCAGTTTTCACCTGTACTGCTTTGTTCGAATATAAACAACCATCCTGTTGTCTGTTTACCAAATTCACCATAGTTATGATGGTAAAAAGTTCTACCTTCTACCTTGTAAATGTTTTTGGGAAACAGGTAACACAAAGTTCTAGAATATAACAATCTTGCTTGGATTACTGGTATTTGTAGATGAGAGAGGAAGTGCAACTGGGTAGTGCTGAGCTGGTGTTTCTACTGGAGGATATGTGGCGTAAACTGGATTTCAGTCTGGCTGCTGCTCCAGCCAAGAAAGCTCCATTTCTTAAAGTACGTACATGCATACACACACTCACACTTACACTCACACTCACTCACAGTCTTGGTAATCCCTCTTTATTGTGACTTTCCATTGACATTATGATTACTGAATCTAATTAATCCTACTCCTAACTTTAATCTTAACCTCAGTAAGCTAAAGCAAGTATTTAAAGTTGTATGGTATTTTAAATAAAAACAGTTGCAGCTTCTGTAAAAAAAAAAAGAAAGGAGTCTCCACAATGTCTAAATGCCACATAATAGTGTCATTTATTTGTGGTGGGACATTTGGACCCCACAATGTAATATAATTTTTGTACACGTGTTGGTCTCACTTTCCTTGTGAGGACTTTATATTAACATATTTAATTCTGTAGCCAATTAATGCTATACCTAAACCTAATGGTAATCTGAACCTGAAGCAAATATTATGGCCAATTTGATTAATAAAAAAACCAAAACACTTTCTTTCAGAAAAAAGGCAATTACTGAAGTGAGGACCGACAAAACAGTTGCCTTAACATAACTACTGGTACTGTAGCTAATGAATGCTACATCTAAGCTTAACCTCAGTAGCCTACCGGTAATAAAGATTTTTTCACTTATGTTAGTACTTTACACAAGATTCACTGGGACTTTCAGACATTCTTACCCAAATACTGTATGTAAACCATTAGTAGCACATACTGTACATTTGTGTTTCTAAAGAGGATTTGCCCAAGTTACAACGCCATAGTTTTTGTCTTGACTTTGTTCTGCAGGTGAAAACAGACAAGTCTGTGGGCTTGTCACACCTTCAGCAAAAGAGCTCCAAAGATGTGGCCACTTGCTGCATTCAGCTGCTACCTATGTTGTGCACACACCTGGAAAACTGCCACAACCACTTTCAAGTGCGCCCACTTTTTACCTGCATACCTACTTCATAATATCTGTCTTAGTTTTGTTAGAGCATGAGTTATGGAATTGTGATATACCGTATGCATGTGTTGATCCAGACTCTCTTGAATGAGAATCAGGGAGTGGTAGATGCACTGGGTTTAGATGTGAAAGAACAACAACTCATGGGCTCAGCTTATCAGCTCCTGCTACAAGTATTGACTGCCATCTTCAGCTGGTGAGTGCAAACATAGCTTCAGCTTCTATGTGCCTGTTATGAGTCTACTGCCAAGATCTAGAAATTAGTGGTCCTGTCAGTGAGGAAATACTTATTGTATTTTTTATTTGTGTTTCTATTGTTTTATACAATTAAACATTGCAATCTGCTAGATTGTAATGTGTGATATGTTGGAGTGTTTTTTCAGGTCTGGCTTTTCCCACCTGGGACAACGGGCTTTGTTAAAGAGTGCTCTGGCTGTGTTAGCCAACCGACTGAAGGAGGATGAGACAGACCTAACCATGGATCAGCTTATTAAGTGAGAGCTACACACATGCACACACTAGAGTAATTACAGGAGGATTAATAAAAGGACATGACATGTTTGCTCCCTCTGTTTTCTCACAATAAATTCTGAGCTTAGGTTTCTGTGTATACTTTTTTAGTAGTGTATATACATTAAAGCAGTATACTAATATTGAATGGTATTTGTATACTGCTCCCACATAAATGGCTGAATTACACGAATAAGCAGGTGTACAAGTGTTCATAATTAAGTGCTCCCTGAGGGTATGTGAAATTTTTTGTTTCCTCCCACATGCCAAAATCATACCTAGAGGTGGCCCTACAGGGTGAGTCAAAAGTCAAAGGACACCCTTTTATTTCAGAAACAAAAGTGACAAATCTGAATACATTTACGAAATTTAGCAGATGCCCTTATCCAGAGCGACTTACAGTTCAAGCAATGGTAGGTTAAGGGCCTTGCTTAAGGACCCAACTGTAGCAGCTTTTTTGGCAGAGGTGGGATTTTAACCCTGGACCATCAGGTCCAGAGTCCAGTACCTTAACCACTAGGATACTACAGCAAGAATACCATAGCAAGCAATGGATGAGTTGTAGCATATCAAAGGATTGTCTAAGAAATTAATTTCCACAGTCAGATTTGCAATATCCCTTGTAGTTCAAATGTTATCAACACAGAAATGTAAAAACTTTGTTGTTCCTCTCAAGTTATTAAAGATGTAATTGAGTACTTGATGTCCGGGGAATGCAGCTGCCGTATCATAGACTTCAGCAGACTTCAACAACTGACACCCAGAAAGACCACCAATTTTACGCAGCACTGTTGTATCCCTCATAGCCAAATTCTGAGAAACCAGGAATGTGGATGAGAAGAAAACGTAGTGGTCTGTCCGAAGACTTAACAATGGTCCATCAACCAACAAGGTTTTGGCAGCCTTTGCAAACAGTCAGCGACACAACATGCGACTTGTCCTGTGACTTTTGACTCACTCTGTACACTAAATGTCCTCTATGTGTAAATTAATATGTTTGTTGTCATCTACTTCTGGGATTGGTTCTCAACCTACTACATCCCTGACTAGGATACTTGGTGAAGCTGAACAAATGTTTGCTTTTTAAGTTTATCAATAGATCAGTCATGATCGCATTTACACTGCTTTATTAAACTACTTAATTAAACCAATATCAGTAATGAATCGTGGAAATTTTTTGAGTAATAACCAACTTAAATATTGTGTGTGTGTGGATGTTTAGGCACAGTTTTGAGTACCTACTGAATTTCCGGAGTACTGTACCTAGCCTAAGCACAGCCCTGACACTCACTCAGCTGCTCACTGTGCTCAAACAGTTTGGAGGATCCAACCAGAGCTTCTACAGAGAACACACAGGTCAGTCCACCAACACAAATGCTTAATCTCACAGGTTCATGTTTTAATCAGTATTTATGTGGTTTAACAGAGCAGTTTTACAGCTTAAGAGATCTTAGCACAACAGGGAAAACACAAGCATTAAAGTGTTTGACCACAGACTGAAATTGTATTTAGAGACCATTACTGTATTTTAACTGAGATCTTTATAAAGACAGGTGCATGTGTTCAGTAAGGCCAGACTTAAATGCTTGTTCCTCGGATGTCCCTACTTAATAATCTACTTATTTTTCAGCACTTTTCAATTTCTCGAGGACTATGTGGAATCAATACAAGGAAGTATTATTTAAAAATTAAAGTGAATCTGGAAAAAAAAATTATGTACAGAACAATACCGTTGGCTCTCCACCGGAGGGTGGAAAAAGCTAAAAAATAAAAATTTCAACCATCCGCGAAACAAGCAATAAAAAAGTCTGGCCTAAGCCAATTTAGACTATGAATAAAGGACATGGTGTCCATATTCACCATGAAGACCGTTAGATATAGTGACCATAAGATTAGTG
>JAUZSU010164221.1:0-13615 GCA_034780255.1 Parotocinclus maculicauda | reverse complement strand
TATATATATATATATATATATATATATATATGTATAACAACATGGATTGAGCCCCTTAATACCAACTGATCATTATTTAAATGCCACCTCCTACCTGGGTATTACTGCTGACCATGTCCACCCCTTGTCACTACCTTACTGGTTGTGTGCTTGCTTGTTCATTAGCTCATGTCCACAGTGTACGATCTTCTACACACCATGCCAGAAAGGTCAAATCAATTGAACAAACCAAATACTCCCTTTCAAGTCAGTCTGAACCTGTACAAAAACAGCCTGTAAAGAGTCTGGTGATCCTTGTATTCTGACCTTAAATTCTCTGTAGGCAGATTTGTATTCAGAGAAACAATAACGATCATAACAAAAAGGTTTAAGCTCCTTAATATCCCCACTTCTATAAAGCACACTTACAGACATACCCGGGAAGAGGACATTTCTACGTTAGCTGTACTTGAAATAACAGACAGCTGCACAGCATGATGACTGAGGTTATGAAATAATAAAGTGCATACAGGTAATTTGAAGGGAGGAAAAGATGGGAGGCAAGAGGAAAGACTGAGGAGTTGGAACAGTCTGAGTTTTCTTAGTTGAAATCCACAGCAGCGGAATTGTTAGCAGTAGTGCAGGCCTGTGTTGTGCTCTTGTGGTTCATCACACCGGGAAGACAATGGACAGGGTAACCGTTGGGTCCTTCAGACCGAAGGGCATGATTGGACTCTGAGGTTACAACAATGGAGGGAATAAGAGATGGCAGCTTCTTATGATCCGCCTGTGCAGAGATCACCAGTGGCTAGTGTAAACAATAACAGAGACTTGTTGTAATTAACAGGGTAGGAACAGAGTAAAATAAAATAAAATAGAATAAAAGGGGAGTCACACACTAATGACTTTATGTACACCTCCTTATTTCTATAGTCATCATCCATTTTATTATTTCCCCTTACCATATAAATGCACTTTGTTTCTCTGTTTCTCTACATACATTGTTAGTCCCCTTTACTCTGTTATCTAATGGTCAGGACCCCCACAGGACCAAAACAAATAAGGTAATGTTTAGAAAAGGTTTGTGTAGTGGATCATTCCCAGAACTGCACTGATACTGATGGTCATGGTGTATCCGTGTTGTGCTGGTATGAATGGATCAGAAACATCAGTGCTGCAGAAGTTTTAAACACCTTAGTGTCACTGCCAAAATGAAAATAGGTCACCAATCAAAAACGTTCAGCCATCAGCATCCTGTGAGCACTAAAGAATAATGTTAAAATGATTTAACACAACAGTGAAACAACAGAGGAGTTTTTGCTTTTACACATCTCATGACTTAAAAGGTAAAAGGTGAACACTGAGTGCGTTAAAACTCCAGCAGCACTGCTGTGTCTGATCCAATCGTAGCAGCATAACACACACTGACACACCACCACCACCACATTCAATTCAATTCAAGTTTATTTATATAGCGCTTTTTACAACGTAGCATTGCCTCAAAGCAGCTTCACAATATTACAATGTCTTGAAAGGCCAATCCCAAGTTGAGCAAGCCTTGGGCAACAGTGGCAAGGAAAAACTCCCTAAAATGGTAGTAAGAAACCTTGGGAGGGCCAAGACACCACATCAGTTTCACTGCAGTGTTCAGAATAATCCACCACCCAAATAGTACCTGATCTGTGGGGGTCCTGACCATTAGAGAACACAGTAAAGGGAACTAACATAGTGAACACATACTGAGTACGTGTATGTGTATACTGGTGGACTACAGTCTGTAAGTGTAGAACTACAAAGTGCATCTTTATTGTAACTGCAACAGATAACATGGACAATGAGTGTAAAAACAAGGCGGTGTACCTAATAAGTGTATGATTATAACACTACGTGTATAATATGTGTATTTGTATAATATATACTTTACATTTAAGAAGGTAAAGAGTGGACCTGTGACGTGGACTTACATAACCATTTCTTTATAACCATAAAAGAGCATAATAAGTACAAAACATAATGTATGATAAAACAGCATTTTTTGATATTTTGAGATTATACTGAGATTACTGATTGCTCTGACATCTTATTCGCTGTGGGTTCTTCTTCGGATTATCAGACAGTCTGCTTAATCTGATAAGAATACCTTACCTGCTGTGCCACCATGACACTTCTTAGATAATTAGATATGGGTACGTTGGACCAACAGTTTACATTTACTGAGTGCTACCTTATTCCCGGTCTCACCAATTACTTTTAATAAAGACAGAAACTGAATGTTGTTACTAAAAAGATCCGGACATTGATTTTCTTACACAGTCTATTCAATTGTACAGATTGTTAGGGTGTGCTTTGGGTGATTAATAACTATTAGAGTGCAGATAACAACACAAAGTTTACATGAAGGATGTGTTCACAATACAGGGAGACACTATCTTGTAATTTACACTGTACAGATGCTTTTCAGAGATTAGACTGAGAAAAAAGTTTGCATGGTCCTTTAAATTCAGTTTGTGTTTTTATTAGCACAAGCCTGTCTTTTACAGCTGTGTGCTGGAAAGAGACTCAGACAGTTTTTAGTCAGAAAATCAATAGCCTCAAACTTACAGTGGACAGCGGTGAATGATTGGATTGGACAGCCTCAGTCAGGGAGATGTCATCCTTATCTATCAGAGTCTGTGTGAAGAGACAAAGTAATTCGTAGTGTTAGGGCTGGGCGGTAAATCAAAAAGATAAATAAATAACTAAAACCGATATTCAGAACCTCTAAGTCCCAATTTGGGGTTTTTATGATTCTGTTAATACTTTGAAAAAAAATCTCTTAATATTAAAATTTTAATGACCTAGTGCATGTGTTTGAACTGTGAAAGGTAACCGGGACACCGTGGTAAACCCACAGGGATGACATGCAGAACACCACGCAAATTGAATCTGAGAATCACCCCCTTAAAAACATCCAGTCAGCAACACGGAAGCAACATGGAGGAGAACTTAAACAGCGAGCTGCTTATAACAAAGGAAACTGGCATCTGTTTGGACACATTTTGATTTTCCAGAATATAGCACCGAACAAAAAGTAGTCAGAATTGTGCAAATACAGTTAGCAATGATAATAACTCCAATCACTTTTAGCACTTGGAGCACAGTCACACCATGCATGGCTCAAAAAGAGAGACTGAGAAGTTCCCACAAGCAAGTGCCTCAATAAAGCAGCTATCAATAACATAAGCAATTACAAATGCTACACAATATGAAAAGGATGGAAGCCGATGGAAAGAAATTATAACTGATTTCATATTCTACTACATCACAAAGGATGATTTCAATTGGTAAAAATATTTAATAATTAACCAAATAAAAAGCTCAGCTCTGTGTGTTTCCTACAGTTATTTAAAAATCACAAGGATATTCCCTCTTTCATTAGAAAAAATGTCACAGTTTTCAGTCAAGCATATTTACAGTACAAACCTTGTCAGTAAACTATGGGGACAAAAGAGCAACATCAATAACAAAAACACAAAAAAATAATAGTTCATTAAAATTATAGCTGATATAAAATGCTCAATTAATTTTGATATTGATATACTAATTGAAACAGGAGCTAACATTTACAGGATTTTGCAGATGGCCTTATTCAAAACAAATTACTGTGGCAACTTAGCAGTTAAAGTACTTTAACATTGAAAAGAAAAGGAAGTTCAGATTCAACTCCCGGCACTGCCCCTGCCCCTGCTCCTGCCCCTGCTCCTGCCCCTGCTCCTGCCCCTGCCACTACTGTGCCCTTGAAGATGAGGAGGTCTGCTGCAAGTGGCAGCATTGGTTCCACATTAAGCATTGTTGTTTAACTAATACTTAAATTTTTGGGGTGTTTTTTTGTGTAGCTCACCCCAATTTCCCATCAAACGCATAACTTCCATCAAATCCTATTTAGCCCCTTAAACAAAGTGAATGGTATCATGAGTAAAAGCAATCAATGGACTCTCCTCTGACCGCAGCTCTGGACATGAAGCTATTTCTGAGGATTATCTCAAAGAGCAACAGATTAGACCAAAAGCATTACACAGGCTGCCTTAATCACTCAGTTCTGCCTGAACCACACAGCTGTATACAACATGTGACCCAAATGAACAAACTGTATTTGGGTCATGCCATGATGTGACCTTATTGATATCTAGTATATTCCCTTGAGCACTCATTAGAGACAGAAAGGAAGCAAATCAATAATGTAGGCTAAGTTCATTTACTTTAGACATTTAAAAAGCTGTTGCTAGGAATAAAGCATTTTGACACAGAATAAGAAATGAAATCACCGGCCAAGCAGTATCACTACCGGCCAGGGACACGAATCCACGTGTCAAACATCAAATGTCAATATCGCTGCAATTTTGGCAAGTTTCATTCCTAAAATTGATATTTAATTTGGAACTTAATACCTAAACTTGTAAGAAGTATTGTTTGCTTCTGTGCCATTTCTTTATTTGTTAATTAAACTTCAAACTTCATTGCTTTTATATCCAACCCTGTTTCGTTCTAATGTGTACTTAAGTCAGATTCCCAGCATGACAAGGATGCTATTATAGTTGTCAATTGAATTGAGTGCATTTATTAAGCAATAATAAAGAAAAAAAAAGAAAGAGGTCTAGTACTATTTGCTTTCTCCTTCTTTACTTCTTAGAAAGCACTTAGTGTAGGTGTGCAGCACTTTCTGCACTAATGACAGAGACAGTGGTTCAGTTATCTCAGAACATTTATATGCGTTTTATTTTCCACCATATTTGCTTGGGTTAAACCAGGTCTGTTTGTGGGTTTACAGCAGAGATCAGTGCACACGTTTACACAGACTTCTGCTGGTGTTACTTCAGGTTCTTCACTAGCAAGTTCACGATTGTCTCCCATTTTTTAAAACTAAAATGTACAGGGTGAGTCACTGCGTGCTTTGTCGTGGACTTTTCGCAAAGGCTGCCAAAACAATTGTTGAGGTTTCATTGTTGGTAGCGGTCTTCAGACTATGATTCTGCTTTCTACAATGGATGCAACAGAGCTGTGTGAAATTAGTGGATCTTTGTGGGTGTTGATTGTTGATGTCTGCGGCTGTGATACAGCAACTGCATTCCCCGGTAAATAAAAGGGTGCCATGTGACTTTTGATTTACCCTGTATATGGACGCAGCATAGTTTGTACATCTGTAGCCTATGTTAATTTATTTCAACCTGTGAAATAATGAATTTATTCTGAAAACAATATCGACTCCCCCACTTAAGCCTGTATATCACAAATGCTGCCACACAATTAGCATTTTAGTGGTAACACCCCTACAACACAACCATATTTGATATCTTGTAATTCCAGATTTCAGACATGGATTTAATAGTAGCACGACTGCTGAGAAAGTGTTTGATTTAGTATAATAGCATACAGTAAGGCTAATAACATACAATAAAGTTAACGGGATTGTTGGTAACGCTTCCGTCGTGCAGCTAACATTTAGGCAATTTGGTTCAGTCCATGTGTTAGTGTTTGTGTGCTCAATCTTAGAGTTTTTACATTTTTACATTCGGTTGACATCCCACTCTGCTTAAATCAGCTTTCTGCATGTCTGTCTAAGACATGAAAGGTCAGCCATCACATTCTTTCAAACTGCTGTTCAAATAATATCTAATGGAACAATATTCATGGTGAAAAGCTTTAATTGTTCCCAGGAAATGACAAGACAGGACTGTCATCCTTCACAGCCAAAGCACAAGGCCAGTTATGTTGTCTTATATCTAATAACATTTTATGTTACAGTATACAGTACTTTAATTAGCATATTTTACTTAATAATTATTACAGATTACAATGTTAACTGCTTAGTTGCACTGGCTAGTGCAGGGTGTGTCGCTTCTTCTGCTCAGCTGGTCACCTAAACAGCCAATCAAATCTTCAGAGCTACGCGCCGAGGCGGGAGTTAAAGAGAAAAGGTCTGTCATTTACTCGAAAGCTCAATACCTTACTGGTTGTGTGCTTGCTTGCTCATTAGCTCATAGCTTAGACTAGAAGGTGTTGTAACTCGACTGATGTGATTACAGATGTGATTAGATATTTTATGTGATTTTTGTGTAATTTACGTGTCTTTGGGTGGATGACAGGATGTGTGCGGAATATATGAATGTCATAATTACACTCCTTTGTCTCGTCCCCTATTACCTGTACATGTATATTATCTCTTACCTATAACTACAATGATCACAAAAATGAAGGGGTATATCTAAATGACTACGAAGAGGATCCCACAGGACCTGCTGGACAATCTGATCCTGTGCATGTCTCATCGTAGTGTGTTTTGGCAGTCTTGGGGGACCATACACCCTACTGAACAGTCAATGTGGGGCGCTCTCATCCAGTTTAACCTGCTTCTGTTCATTTTCATGAATATGTCACTCGCTACTTAACACTATAATTGAGTTTGTATCTCATTTTAGTAATAAACAATTTTCTTGCATTACTAATGGTCTTGTTTAATAAAATAAAATCAAATACTTCTTTTTTAACTGCTTTATATTCATTTTGAAATATTCCCTATGTTTTGTGAGCAGTGTAAATAAGCTGGTTCACATTCACTCACTGAGTGTCTGTTTCATCTGGCTGATCTTCTGTGTTGTTTGTAATATTTGCCTTATTCTCCTCTATCAAAAAAAAAATCTCAAAAATGAACAGGTCCATCATACCAGCCTGTGAAATGTTTTGACTTTCCCCTAAACTCGGTCGAAACAATACATTACTGTACATTACAATACATTGTTGTGGGACTGTGGTAGCCTAGCGGTTAAGGCACTGGACTCTGGACCTGAAGGTCCTGAAATGTAAATGTAAACATTACAGCACTACAATTATTGTGCAGTTTCAAAAACAATTCTTTATATATCTTTATAATTTTCCAAAGTCTTGTTTCTTCTCTAGTACTGAATGTTTCATGCCATCATGTCCCAGCTAATTTACAATTCCGGCCAGGCACTGGGTGAACTCTGAGTGTGGTGTGTGTGTCGTTTAATCGTTAGACAGCATATATGATCATGTAGACTCTTACTCACGCTGATGTAAGCATAGCCGGTGCGGTTTAGACCCGAATCAGCACAGCTCCTGTCAAAACCTCCTGAGTCCCGACTTCTCACCTTCACCTTCAAAGAACTGCAGTGTTTGTAGTCTGACATATCCTTCCGGACTTCACACGAGGCCTGACGAGACAGAGCACTGAGCCCATCCACCTCTGTGTCCGTCAAGCCCTGAGATAAAGACAAATCCACAAACACAAAGTGCTGATTGCAGTTTCCACACTGGACCACTTCAGAAACAAAAACTGAGGAAGATCAGAATGAAATGGAAATGCATGTTCATACAGACTCGCTGTCAGACAGTGAGGACAGGCGGGTCCTGCTGGTCTGACGCAAGTTATTGCTGACTTCTGAAGACTGGCTTGTCACAGTGGAGCGACGTGTAGACATGAAGCTGCTGCTGGTGAAACGATCTCTGTGAGGAACGCACAGCAGCACTCCCAAACACGGGATGTACTTCGCTAAAGCAGATCTGCCAGAATACAGACAAACATTGTTACGATAGGGTGGATGAAGACGAAGTAAAACTTCACTAAAAGAACACAATACAAAACATGTTTTAACAATGCTTTCCCTGGTCAACTCACTACGAAGATTATAGCCTAACCCGGAAAATATTGTAAGTGTTAACGGGTCTTAGATGGGACACAAGTCTATTGCAGGTCTGGCAGGGGTAAAGTTTCTGCATGCAGCACTGGAAAAGTTCATTTCCAGACCAGCCTCGCCATTTCCAGACACAGTTAACAAAGTTTCTGAATTATGCTCGACTTGAATGCAAGGCCAGGGGCTTTTCTAGATGACTTGTCATACTGGGGCACATACCAAATTTAGAGGGGCACAGCTATAACCATCTGTTAAATCGAAGGGAAACAATTGTGTATAAATAACCAAGAGTGTCAAAAGTGGCTGACTTTCTTTAAAATATTTGCAGATTTCCATGAATTGGAAAAAAGCCTAGATGTTAAAGTTTTTGGAAAACATTTTGGGACATTCTGGGTAGGGTTGGGTATTAAAAATATCAAGAACCGGGTATATGAAGAATATTATTGTTACGATCCTGCCTGCGGCTCTCGCACGTAACAATTATATAATACAATTCTTTTTTTTTATATATGTATTACATCAGTCTATGGGTGTGATTTCAGATGCTTCCTTAGGCTTGGTGAAGCTAGGGAAGATGTCCTAACACTCATGTGCCTCATCAGTTGCTTCAGTGGATATAAAGTTCTATTTTATTTCATGTCTTTATAATTAAATTATTTAATGTATTCATTAAGTATTATTATTGTATTACATTCCTTTGCTGCATTAATTTATTAATTACATACAAATATATTCATAAAAAACAATAATTTTTAAGTCAGAAACATACTGATTTTATTTATTTGGCTTCTTTTAACGTCGCTTATCGGCATCGGCATCCAGCGACACGCACAAGGTTACATCCATACACAAGTTCATTCCAAGACCAGTCATACATACACAAGACAATGACAATTTAGATACGCCAATTTACCTAACACACATGTCTTTGGGCTGTGGGAGGAAACTGGAGTACCCGGAGTAAACCCACGCAGACACGGGGAGGACATGCAGACTTCACACAGAAAGGACCCAGGTAACTCCACCCTGGGATTGAACCCAGAACCTTCTTGCTGTGAGGCAGCAGTGCTACCCACCGAGCCACCGTGCTGCCCGACTGACTTTATTCATCACTTCTTATGAAGAAATACAATTTAAACAAATGTTCCTTCTGGAACCAATTAAGTTCATATTATTAGGTTCCATAATATATATAAAAAGTATGACCAGTAGAGATGTTTTTTTTTATTCGGGTGTAATTTTTTAGTTTATTGAGCCACATTAAACTTTAAGCGTTTAAACCAACTTAATATCGTTTTAGCCTCTTCTGCATGAGCCAGCTCCACAGACAATGCTAGCTCATCGCTACCCAGCACAGGCAGTCCGTAATATCCATTTCTCGTGGAAAAGCTAACATTCATGAATCATACAGTTGAAATCTAGGAATAAAGACATTTTTAATATCTAAATATTTGACATCTTTTTCACCATTCCTTCATTTTATCACGTTTTATCACCATTGTGGAATTAATATGAACAGGAATTGACAATTGACAACACTAACCGTGGGAAATGAATGAATGAATAAATTAGCATGGAGTGTTCTGTAGTTCTGCTCAGTAATCCAGGACACGATTATATATAATACAGGACTTTTTACTACCCTGATTTTAGTGTCACAGCAATATATAAATATTATATAATATATATATATATATGTATGTATGTGTGTGTGTGTGTGTGTGTCTGATAATGCCCCTGACTTTACTTTAAGGTTATAAATTAAAGTACAATTATTAAAATATACAGCTCCTCAAATGATCAATAAACACTAAATAATCAGCCTTATACACCATAGAGTATGACTTCACTCAAAATAAAGCCGTCCTCAAAGCTACAATTCTGTGAAGAACACACACTATCATAAGCCGAGGCTTGACATTTCCTAACACGATTGTGCCAGGCTTGCAGCTCCTACGGGATTCGACTAGACTACAGATTAGTAGAATAACTGAACTCATCACTCAGCAGCATCAGTGATGTTCTGGACAGCATGCCAGAGAGTTCAATACCTGTATTTAGGGTGGGTGATGGCATAAATGATGGGGTTGTGTATGGCTGAGGCTTTGGCGATCACAGCAGGAACAGAGTTCATGTATGGGGTGAGCATGTCTGCATACCTATACAGAGAGAGAGAGAGACAGAGAGAGAGAGAGACAGAGAGAGAGAGAGAGAGACAGAGAGAGAGAGACAGAGAGACATAGAGAGAGAACTGATACAAACTAATAATGATAATAATAATACTAATAATAATAATAATAATAATATGAGATTTAATACAACAGAGATGGGTAAAACTGAAATCATCCGAAAAAATATTTGTCAGAAGCAGTCAGGGAGGGAATAACACCAATACAATAGATGGCCAAAAGTATAAAGACACCCATTATATTCAGTAATCACGGCTATTTCAGCCACCTTCCAGCATAACAGCTGACCTTACATACATGTCCAAAACCCCTGAAAAAAGGGGGGCACAACTGCAGTAGTAACCCACAAATTTTTAGGTGTGCAACAACTGTCAATCCCGAAACCGTAAAGCACTTTACCATTTACCCACGTTTTTCCTGATGACCTGCTGTTTCCAGAACGTATTGTGGATGTTAAATGGCATATACCTCAATTTGAAAAACATTTCTCAGGTCATTTGTGTTTAATGTGGGTCCAGTTATTCTCTGCAGAGAGAAAATGTGGACTTTGAACAGGCCAGGCCAAAACATGAGGCTTATGGACACAGACTGAGCAGTAGCTCTGTATTGTTGGCTGTTGTTCTTCTTTGGAAAACAACATTTAAATTGTGGAAGCCTTTCTGCAAAATTTCCTTCTCCTCCAAAGCATTATTAGACTTTTCACAGTGAAGCAGCTGATCAGTAGGTGAAAAAGATATAAGACGTGTCCCGGTTTGGCTTTCATTTAATTGCATTAAGAGCTCACGCTCGCTCCCTGGCGTTTGGACTACCTCCGTGCCTTGCCATTTAAGAGACGTCCCAAAACCGTGCTTTCTGCACGTTTGCCCCAACTGGTGCTTTAGCGCCCTCTCGCGACCAGGTTGCGCGTTGCTCCCATTCGGGACGCAACCTTGGCGTGCCACTTTATCCTTTCGGTTTTATTATGTTACGAGTCTTACGCTCCCCTCTTTATCCCTTTTCGGTTGTTCTATATTATTTCCCCCATTCTTATTATACGTCGTGGGATACGCTTATCCCGCATACTTGGGTCCTAAATAAAAACCACCACATCTCGTAACACTCTGCCCATCTTTGTTCATCAAAGACTCAGTCCTTCATGAATTCTGATTATGCACGAAATCAAGATAACAATCACCTGTTAACATCACCTGTTAGAGATCTTACCATTTCTTCATTATTTCTCTCTCATTACTAACTATAAATCATCCCTGTTGTAAACTTTTAAATAAAATGTGTTGTAGGCCTGAAATGGATGCATATTAATAAATACAAATCAGTCAACCAGAAAATAAAACATGAAATTTATTTTTTACATACTGTGTGCAATAGAATAAGACTCATAGTAAATCTAAGGAATACTATATTTTTTTATGTAATTAGCATTTTCCACACAATATCAACTTTTTTCTGAATTGGGATTTTATATTTTTCCAGTGGAAATATATAACATGGAATCAAACACTCATAGAATCAAAATCCCATCCAGAACGTCATTCGAACCAAGCGAGCATTTACTTGTGTTTCTGAGAAGCTGGCCATAAAAAAGGATTAGGGCATTTGTGCTATGTTAAGCTTTAGTCTTTGAAAAGCTTGTCGGGATTGAAAACATGAATGTCTCTGGCTTAGTCCATCTGGTCCATTCTTGCTCTGTTCATTTGCAGAAAGCGCAGCTATTTGAAAGAAATCGGATTGGGCAATGATAAGGATGGCTAAATCTTGTCATTCAGTTGCACTGAGGTTTGTAATACCTGGAGAAGTCAAACTAAATGCAACAGTATGGAGTTCTGAGAAAGACGTCTGAGCAGTTTAGGCTGTTAATAAAATACATTGTGACTGATAAGGATAATGTTACTACAAAGGCTGGGTGTCACAATACAGATACTATAACTATTATAAGTACTATAAGTTTATAAGTACTGTAACATCAATATTTTTACAACACACTAACCAGGTCTATCAGTGATCACAGCAACAGTGATTTGCACTTCCTCATTTTTCTTTTATTATCTATTCTTTCTTGGCAATATCTATTTAAAAACACTCTATAATATGACAGTATGAGCATGGTTTCCCTGTTTACAAATTCATTTAGGTAAAAACACTACATGGACAAACGTGTAGAGACAAACTAGTAAACCTAACATATAAAATCTAGACTGACCAAGAAGATGTGTTCCCTTTTGCATTTTGGTACTCCCAAGATTTCTTCCTTCTCATATTTAGGGAGTTTTTCCTTGCCACTATTGCACTAGGCTTACTCAGTTAGGGCTATGGTCATAGATAATTGTAAAAGAGTTGAGACAATGTTCTACTGTAAAAATCACAACATAAATACAATTGACTTTTGAGGTTTAAAAACTTCCTAATAGGCAGCAAGGATTTGGGTTTTATGTCAAAGCAGTGTACATAAGGCTGAGATCACCATGCACATGATAGCGTAACCCATGTTCCTCTGTGGGCTCTTGAAAAGAGTGAATGTGCTCTTTTTGAGTTTTACATATTGGAATATCATCTAGTATTACATATGATTGGTACTGTGAGACGACCAATCAGAACACGGGAATGTGGTTATAATCACTTTGACAATAGCTTACTGCTTCGAAAGCAAGCAGCTCAGCTAAATAACACGCGAGGTGCAGCTGTAACACCAAGCTCACATGTTGCTTTTTGCTCAGATTATATTTTAATTATTAAAACTTCACCCTGCAGGAAGTGCTTGAACAACTGTTATTGTGTTAAACCAGGTTTGTCCAACGGCAGGACAACACTCCCTGTCTGAATGTGTAGTGCCCACTGTTAAGTCTGGTGAGTGAATAATTATGGTCTGGCTGATGTTCTGGGTTTGGACCAGGTTGCTTATTTCAATGGAGGGGAAACCTTAATGCTATATCAACTCCTAACAGTGTTTTAGTTGGATGGTGTACTTGGGCTATATTCTATTTGTGTTAGCATGAGATAATGCCTACAAAGTGAATAACAGAGTACTTATGTAAGTGGATCTGAATACTGTAAACATATGTACACATTATTCAGGTATCAGGTGTCTACAAACTACAAACTATTCACTATTCTAGTGCATGAATAAACATGTATTACTAATCTTTTAAGTTTCTACTACCACTTTTATCTCATTTCTATCCAGTTTAAGGTGGCTTGATTTGAAACAAGAAAAGCATTATATTAAGATTTACTACATACTGTATACAGTAGATTTATATACAAGTTATAATGAGTTATTAATTAATTATTATTAATTCTCACCCTGCAAACGCAGTCAGAGCCACACAGGAATATGGAGACCAGGAGATTACATAAAGCAAGATGACAATGAGTGCCACCTTTGCCATCTTCCACTCACTCTTCAACCGGTGAAACTTTTTTATTGAGTCTTTGGTGGAGCCTCCATTCTCACTGATCTTCCCCACAGCACTGTAACACACACACACACACACGCACACACACCAGATAACACACAAGACACAGACAGATAAAACATGCAACTCCACCAGTGTTACATTGATGATCTATTTTCGTCATAGTTTTCGTCAACGAACCTTTTCTTCATGAGGAAAACTAAACGATAACTAAACAAAAACTACTTATAACGATTAAAACTATGACGAAATTAATTGACACTTTCGTTAACGAATAAAAACGAGACGAAAATGTTCGGCATAGGTGACGTCCAATCAGAACTGAATTAGCTTTGTGAAAGGCAGG